>JAHTLZ010000054.1:11860896-11931576 GCA_023846285.1 Phrynocephalus versicolor
AATAATAATAATAATAATAATAATAATAATAATAATAATAATAATAAAAACAACTGCAGAGCTGGAAGGGAATCTACAGAGGAGGGCGACCAGGATAGTTGAAGATCTGGAAGAAATTTTTTACAAGGAACAGCTTAGGGAACTGGGAATGTTTAGCCTTTCAAAAAGAAGACTGAGAGGGGGTATGATAGCTATGTTTAACTATTTGAAAGGATGTCCTATTGAAGCGGGAACAGGTTTGTTTTCCATGGCTTCAGAGACTAGGACTCGGGGCAATGGTTTCAAACTACAGGAAAAGAGATTCCATTTGAACATTAGGAAGAACTTCATGACAGTTAGAGCTATTCGGCAGTGGAATATGTTCCCGCGGAGGGTGATTGAGTCTCCTTCTTTGGAGGTTTTTAAGCAGAGGCTGGATGACCATCTGTCGGAAATATTGTGAAGGGGTTCCTGCATGGCAGGGGGTTGGACTGGATGGCCCTTGAGGTCTCTTCCAACTCTATGATTCTATGATTCTATGAGTCACGGAGTCCAGCCCCTCTCAAGAAGGTCCAGGGGGAAATTGAACTCCCAGTCTCTGACTCTGTATCTCAAGACCTAAGCCACTCATATCAATAGGTCTCTGTCTGTGGGTTGGTTCTGCAAGAAAGAAATGGACGGTTATGCCAGATGCTGCTGGTAAGCAAGGGGGAGCCACAGCCCTCATGCCTGCCAGAATCTCCAAGGTATGCATGAGACAACTTGAGATCAGAGACCCGAAACCACAAAACATGAACCCTGACCCAACCCACCGGCCTTAAGATGGTTTCCGTAACAGCACTGCAGAGTGGTTGTTTAAAACGACCCTGCGTTTCAGGGGTGGGGGGAGGGATTAAATTTTAACTGGCAAATGCATGAGCTGCTGAAATCCATCCCGGCCAGAACTAGTGGTGGTGGCAAATGAGCTTGCTGGTTTCAGGGGACGGATGGGAACACGGCCGAATATCAATAGCTATTAACTAAGGTAGTCTGGGACCACATGTTCATAATGAGTATTTGGCGGTTCACTAGAAGTCGATAAAAGAGAATAGACTATTAAGTGATTCCATCTGGAACTAACGGCCATCAAAAGCACAACAATACAGGTTGTAGGAACCGCTCTTCTTGGCCAGGCAAGGCTCCTGGATTGGACGACGGTGGAAGCCTTCAGAAAGCCTTCTATTCTTCTTGATCTCGTTTCTTTGACAATTATTTCCTTCTCTTCTCTCTCTCCCTCTGTAACTTTTTTGTCCTTGGGCTCCTGTCCTTGCTGGTTTGCCAGAGCCACAGGACGGATAACTGAGCAAGCCTACAGGAGGGCAGGAGGGCGCCTGGAAGGGTTAAGTGAAAGCGAAGTTGACCCCATCAGCGGGGACAGCACTGGAGTCGCCCTTTTTGCTGGTCGGGAGGCGGGGAAATATTGATGCAGGGAGAGCTTCATATCGTAAACCTGTTTTTACAAGAGCAAGCTTGGTCACCGATGGGAAGAAATGAGGAAGGTGGAAGGGAAGGCCAGAAGTCTGGCTTGACGACTCTTTCTCCCCCTTCCCTCCCTCTCCCTCTCCCCCTCCCCTCTCTCTTTCTCTCTTTCTCTCTCTCTCACACACACCGAGTGCCACCAAACAGTGATGGATGGAACCTGAACCAAGTTCAGGAAGCTGGATAAGACTCAATTCAACAGTATCGACCAGGAGCTGAAAGCATTAAATATATTTTTTGCTAATCTGGCCCTGGTTTCATTCATACTTTATTATTGTTATCATTAGGGCCCATAATTTATTGCAGTCACTTGGAACGACGACAAACTGGGTTGTTTTTTTCTTTCAAGTTTTCAGGCAATGCTGTCTTCTCTCTTCCTGCACTTGCGGCAAAGGAAAAACGGTGTTTAAAAAAATACTGTCGTGTTGTTGTTTTTCCAAAGAACCCTGGCTCCCTCTACTGCTGGAAGTAGGCTGAACATCTCACAAACGATGGAGCCGGGCAGTAGAGGTGTGTGTAACACCTGCTGCACCAGGGCTAGGAAGAGACCTTAGAGATGGGTCAGTAAGAAGAGCAGAAAGCACAGCAGTGCTGCAGAGAGGTCATGGGTGTGTGTGATGAAATCGCAAGAAACGACAGTGTCTGATCATGCTGGAGAGGGTTGCATTCCTGGGCATAATCTACCTCAAAGAGATCATAGCAAAAAGGGCAAGACGGCATCCACTAGGTAATATAACTTTAATTCAATCCGGTTCCAATTGGCAAACCTAGAGGATTTACAATTTTTTTAAAACTCCAATCCCAGAATGAAGCACGTGGGTCCCCTGCATCAACCCTTTTCACCCCACCCCCCAGGCCAAAAGGGATTTGTATGTCTCAAAGTGCCAAATGGCGCTGGGTAAGGGAGTGGGAGTGGTATATGACCCATGTTCCTTTGTTTGACTTAAGCAGCTTTTTACAACGGCCTTTCCTGCCTCTTACAAGATTCTGCCCTGGCTGCAAGACCATCTACTGTAGCCGTGGATTTTAAGAACCTCTAAAAGTTACATCCTGGTCAAGCACATCTTTTACCATGTCTGAACATCTGGGACCTGCTTTGAAGAAGAGTTCTGTAAACTCGAAAGCTTGCAATGTTCCTTGTTGTTGTTGTTGTTTCATTTTTAATATTGGCCTATAAAGGTATCGCCTGTCACCTATTTTTGCAAAAGAGACCATAGAATCATAGAATACTGACATTGGAAGGAGCGTAAAAGGCAGAAATAAAAACCAAAGGATGTCTGCTAGGTGGTTGGCCAGATTTCTCTTGAATGCCTCCAGTGCTGGAGCGCTCACCACACCTCTTAAGTTTAATTAGTTCCACTGCTCTAACAGGAAGATTTCCCCCGATATTCAGTCAACAGCTGAGTCTTCTTGACTCCAGCCCATTGTGATGGGTGCTACACTCTGAGATGATGGAGAACAGACCCTGCCCCTCCTCTGTATTTGAAAAGTGCTATCATCTCTCCCCCCGGCCTTCTTTTCTCTTGGCTGAGCGTGCCCAATTCTTTCAGTCTTTCTTCGTAGGACTTGGTTTCCAGAGCCCTCCATCCAGGACAGAATTGCTCCAACATGGCACCAAAACAAACAAACGAAGGAAGGAAGGAAAGAAGCCCTGTGACTGGACCAAAGAGGTATGGATCAAGATTGGGCTGGATCACCATGTAGGTGTGGTTGCTGGGAAATGTCTTGCACCAGACCGTGCAGCAAACGATCCAAAATGCAAACCAATTCCCCATCTGATTGCACCCTGAGTAAGGCTTTCCATATCTACGGAACCGGACTTCAAGGGAATCCTGCCAGTTTGAGCCATGAGGACTAGCCACACAACAAAGCATGCTGACCTTGCTTCCCAGAGGCCAGAGAAACGTGTGCTGTGACACAGATCCGCCTGAGTTCGGAATTTCCCTCTTCTAGTCCTTTTGGGATGGCAAACTGCTCCTGGGGAGGAATGAATCTCATGGATGCTCCCACCTCCCTCGCAGGGGCAGAGATTGCAGGACTCTTAGACTCTAACTCCTATTTGACCTTGGAACTCACTGGGTGACCTTGACAGTGAGTAGGAGATGAACACTATTACATTAGTGAGTGGGACCAAATGGAACCAGATGCAGGAGGAGGAGGAGGAGGAAGGTGCTTCAGTAGCAAAGCCATCTTGTAATTCTTGAAACAATCTGAATCTATGCCCATCTCTACGCCACCAATCTCAGAATGGTCTCCACATATGAAAACAGCTCCCGGGGGGGAGGGGCTGCTTGCTCCGTTATTAAAAGACCCATTTAAAGAACATGGCATGCACAGGGGCAGCCAACAGGGGGGGGCTGCTTTTATTCAAAGTGCTTTTGGCACAGTCCCATTTTACTCTCCTCAAAATGCCCAGGTGCGAGGCACAACAAGGGGATCAAGCCCCGTTGCTTTGTGATGGGAGGTAATGGAATGTGGCGTGTTTTCCAAGGTGGGGTGGGGTGGGGGAGAAGGCGCCTGCCTGACCTCTTTGGCTCAAGCTGTTTTCAGTTCCATAAAAGCAACACTTGGGACCCGCTCACCTTGTGGCTCAGAGCAGAACCGTGTGATATAAGTGCATCTGCATGAAGCTTTATTGATCTGAGAGCCATCTAAGAAGTACAAAGTCTCTAACCTTGCAGGAACTCTTCCGCTTCGATCCAGAGTTGGAAAGACAACTTTGGGCTCCAGGACGATTCGGAGCCCTGAGCCTTGAAAGGCGGATTTAATCCTGCAGGAGTAGTTGATTTCGGTTCAGAGCAGGGAAAGGTAAGCAGGACAGCCGGACTGCTGTATTGGGCAGCACATCAATGCTGCCAAGTAGAAAGGACTGAGCTCTGGAGACACTTGCAACCTGAAGTTTTAACTGCTTTTCAGCCTCTGTTTGCAGTTACTGGGTACGAGACCTGGAGCCAGCAAAACGTTGATCTGCCGACCACTCCAGGTCTGTAGGTTGCCCCATTTTCTAGGCATCTGTTCTCCCAGAAACATCAGGTGGATTTTACAACATTTGACACCTACACTCTCCAATTGGGATGTACTGTATTAATAAAAGCATCCATGCCAGTCCTGTTGACCAGACTTGATCACTGCAGGGTGGCAAAAGGGTGATGCCCCACTGCTGCCGGTAGCTTCACCAATCACACAGAGAACAAGAGAAAGAGCAAGAGCATTGTACAAACCGCAGCATTAGATAGAAAATAAGGCTCCGAGCTTGCGTGTGGTCACCTAGGGCGCTTTTACACGACCCCTAAGATCCGCTGGCCCCTTAAATTCGGACCAGAGATCTTAGGGGTTTGTCGCTCTTCGTGCGTCTCTACCCCTCCCCTCCGTACTTCCTGGCTGCTAGCTGCATGAGGGGAGGGAGGAAAAAAAGGGACAAAAGAATAAAGCCTTACCTCCCCGGTGCCGGTGGAAGCTGCCGGGGGAGCCCCGGTCACTTCCTGGTTCCTCTTAAAGGGTCGGGAGGCAAAAAACAAAAACAAAAAGAAGCGAGGAGAGCCCAGCACATCCGCATCAAATATTTTTCATCTCCCCAGAGCAGGTACAAGAAAAGTGCGCTGGGTCGCGCTTAGGTGGGCAGGGTCGCACTTAATTGTCTGCAAACTCCGGAGCTGGTGGGGAAACATTTTTAAGCTCCGGAGCTTGCAGCCATTTGCGGCGGAGTTTAGGGGTCGTGTATAAACGCCCTAGTTAGCCGACAGCCAGTGTTGTAGAAGCAAATTTGTAAGCACAGAGGGTCATCGTGATAGTCCAGATAGCCACCTCCTCAATTAAGGGGGTCCAATGGGGCAAGCCCTGCACCAGTGCCTATCAACAATCAAGGAGCTGGTCTTTTGTAAAGTTTATGGCTCTTAATGTAAGATGAAACTTACATTGCATTAAAACAATATATTGTGCTTGAGAAAAATCTGTTTTTCGCCTGGCCACTGAGAGAGTTGCAATCAAGCAGAGAGGAAACCAGGAAACCTGAGTTAGGTTGTGGTTGATATCAAAGGATTTCTACCCTGCAAGTCTGGACTTAACTAAACCACAGCAGACTGCTAACCCACCAGCTGAACTGGCCAAGGCCTTCATGGCAAATATCTCTCACATTCACACAAGATGCTTATAGATACAGCGCACAGCAGGCCTCCACCTTTCACGAGGCTGCCCTTTAATCATTCTGTCTGTTTTTCCTCCAGCCGGTAAATATCTATTTCTCATCTGATTTTGAAAGCTCTTGATAAAATATGAGGATACATCCAATGATCTAATAATAATGCGTCCATATTTTTTGTACATAAAACTGAGTTGATTGGGCTCCAGGATGATGGAGTGTTATGATACTGAACTGGAGTCCTCCAAATGCCTCCCCTCCTCCCCCTGGCTGTTTCTTAGAAGCACTGCATCTCCCCACTTCCTCTTTCTAATTGATGTTGTCAGCATAAAAGTGAGAGATTACCCACTGCAGCCCCCCCCGGGGTTTCCACCAAACCCTCAACATAGTCTGTGATAAAAAACGAAACCACCACCAAAAAACAAAACAAAACAAAAGCACCCTCCTGTGGTATTAATTAATTACTGGTAACTCTATCTGTATTTATTTTATTTTACTTCGTTTGCATATGGCCCCACTAGTGCAAAGCACTCTTCTGGGCGTTTTTACTGCAAGGTCATGAAACACAATAAAATTAAAATAAAACCAATCCACAAATAATAAGTACTGGAATTCACGAGGTCATGATGGTGGGGGTTTCCCCTCAACCTTCCAAGGCAACAGCCGTGCTTCCATTGTGTAAGCCTGGCATACTAAAGTGATATCTCAAAGACCACTATGTCCAGTGACTACCTGCCTGACCCGTGGCGCAGTGGTTAAATGCCTGTGCTGCAGGTAAAACTGTGTTCACGACCTGGGGTTCAATCCCAGGTAGCCAGCTCATGGTTGACTCAGCCTTCCAGCCTTCCGAGGTCGGTAAAATGTGTACCCAGCTTGCTGGGAATGGGGGGCAATGTGCAGCCTGCATTACTGTAATTAAAACTGTAAACCGCCCAGAGACTATTTGAAGTGTTATGGGATGGTATATAAGCCGAACACTTTGCTTTTTGCTTTTGCTTTTGCCGAATCTTTGGCCCGCTAACCCACATGGTTTCAATTCTTGTGTGCCAGACTGTCAAGGTTCTGTCCCACTGTGGGGGGAATGGCAATGCCAAGACGGTGATGGCCAAAGCCAGTTGGCAAGGGTGAGAACATCGCCCCATGCAGACGGAGACGGCATTTTCTGCCAGGAGGGATGGGGAGAAGGGAGGCTGGAATGCATTCATGAACCATCACGCCATGTCACCGTAGCCTTGCTACACCAAAAGGTGTAGTTAGGGTTTTCAGCGCCCTGGGACAAAGTCAGTTTTCTGTGTCCCCCGCCCCCAAGGGACGGGGAAGGGCTAAGGTGCCATGTAGAAGGTAGCAGTGGTGGCCGGGGAGCCCTCCACGCTGGCCCTGGCAGGTCACCTGCAACATGCCTTCCCGTGGCCCCTGGGCAAGGAGCTGTTTGGCACCCAATATGGTGCCCCCAGATGCTGCGCCCGGGGGCAGATGTCCCCCCCCCTTGCTCCTCCATAGCTACGCCACTGGCTACACCATCCATCAATTTGACACGCGGGACCAGCAGAATCCCCCACAGGTTTCTTGCGTTGGCCTTGCATCTGCCGGTGGGATCCTTACGTAGCTGCTCCTTCTGGGCCTGTCTTCTCCCTGCCCTCCTTGTGTCATCAAGATTGGAGCAGAAGGAACGACCATGAACAATCGGCTTTAAGCTGACCTTGACTGGGATGTCGCTTGGTTCCCCTTCCTTTGAGATTTCTGGAAAGATAACACCCCCTCTTTCTTCCCCCTTCTCCTCCTCTAGCTCTCCCTTCTACCAGACATAAATTAAAAGCCAATCTCATTAAAATCACAAGCAATCATTCCCCCAGTTGGAGCTCCTAACCACCCCCCTGCAGGGGGATCCCAATGGCCTCCCATCGCCGTAATTCAACTGGGCTCGGTGGCTCTCGCTTGCAAACTGCTGGTGCTGCACTTTTGTCCAAATTTATGGTGCTGGGAGCCTCCAGGAGGTGAGTTACAACTCAGGGGTTGGGTGGATCTAATCCCTGCCTCCTATGGACTCTACTCTCCTAGAGAGTGATTGGTGCTCCTGGAATTTCAGAAATCCCCTTATTACGACCAATCAAGGCCACTCTCTCAGTATTTCTGCTTCAATTTTCAACGGCCTGGTGATTCCCCCTTTGCTGCCAAGCTTTTCAGGGGTTGTCACTGCCAGATTCTTATTGCCTCTGCCCAGATGCCTCACTGACATCCTTCCTTCTTTTCAATTCCACCATTTCGCTTCTTCCCCTGTTCAGACTGAAATATATATATATTTTCCTAATTAACTCCCTGACACCTTGTTCTCTGCTTTTTTAAGTCGTGATTTATTCCCACTTCTCTGCATTCAGAGAAATGAGATACTTAATATCCACTGTGTGGACTCCCGATGTGGCCTCTCTGGCGAACTGCCTATCACTCATCCGGCTGCCCTGTCTGTCCACAGCTCCCTGTTGCTTCTCCAGCTTTCACTGCGCTTTGGTTCCTTGTTCCTGTCTCCCTTTTTCCTGCATGGCACTGCAAACCAGAGCCCACCCTTCTAGCTTGTTCTGTTTCATCTCTCTTAAACACATTTACTCCTTGCCTTCCTAACTGTGTATATAAATTCACTTCTGCGGCATGCCCTGCAACCTGTGCTTACACTGTTACCTGTAACACAAGGCTTTCTCTGCTGAGCATAAGAAAAGCCAATAAGGATCATCTCTGTCCACTGGGGAAGGGGCCAGGAGTAACTACCAAACAGAAATACCTTGACAGTGGTAGCCAAGATCCTGGTGTGCAGTCTCACACCCAGATTTACCCGATCAAATAATTTCATTTGGTCACGCTGCGCCTGAGCACATGAGTTCCATATGTCGCCAACTCTTACAAAGAGTTGATACTGATTGTAAGAGGTTGAGATAGAGAGACAAATTCTTGTTTGTCATCCCTACATGCGAGAATGAGGAGCTGCGACGTTCCTATTCTTACTGGCAAGAAATTTTCGAGTTTACTGGACTGTCACTTTGGTGCCAACAATGTGTTATGTATGATTGCCCGTTTTCCTGCAAAATTGTCCAGTTGCCCAAATTCCCAGAATGAGGAGGGCAGCTGCTTTGTACAAGAATCTAAAGCCCTGGATGGGTTGTTTGCATCTTTCTTCACTCAGCTGATCCTTTTGTTACTGGCTTTTGTTTCCCAAAGGGAAAGAAGGCTGGAAGCATTTTGTACCAATGATAGAAATCTTGAAGGGGAAATAAATAAGACTTGGTCTCGCTCTCAGCTGGAAGTGAGGCATCTCAGAGGGATTCAGAACGCCACATCAAGGAGAAGCCTCAGTGTGGGGAAAGCATAGAGAGAGACAGCAAGGAATTTAGCATGCAACCTAAGTTAGACAGTTGTGCATACTTTTTTCCAGCGTGTGGAAAAAGACACATCTGGTTCTTGGGCTGGAGAACACAGAAGCTGGCCTTCCGCTTATGTTAATAAAAGCCAGAGTTACAGTAAACCCAAGCATCTGAGAGAACTTTTGCCGGGAACTGAAGCCACCAGCTACAGTGAACATCTGTTTCCCCTTCAGATGCGGCTCGGCACTAGTCAACCATGCATGTACTTTCTGAAACTCAGCTAATGCCCTGCTGGTTTAGGGATCTATTTATTAACCATGCCATTCCTGCATAATCGGATGAAGCACATCTTTGCTGCAGGGGTGCCCAAACTTTTTTGCAAGGAAGGCCAGATTAGGTGAGGTGAAAATGTGGGACGGGGGGGGGGGAGGAGAGAGAGAAAAGGCATGGCATCTGCAACAGACGCAAATGATCCGGTTTCAAGGTGCCCAAGGGTGTGGCGGCTGTTGCATGGCCCAGGAATCAGCCCTCACGCATATGCTTGCATATGCTGCCCTCCCTTGCAAGGAGGTGGGGAAGACACTGTAGCAACAGAGCCAGGAGTGGGTAGGCAGGGCAGGTGGCTGAGGGGATGGACAGAGGCAGGGAGGGCAGGCAAACCATAAAACTGCAAGCTGATGTCTCTAGCTAGAACAGGGAGGGGATGAGTGACAGGCTGAGCCAGTGGGGAGAAGAGGCTGAGGGCCACTCAGCATTTTAAATCGGGATCCCGACAGGCCTGCTATACAGTACAATGAACTGGATCGGAGGAACATTCACAGAGAAGAAGCACCGGTCCATTATTTGTATTTGTTTCGTGGTGGATTATCATGAAGCATATGGTGTCTGAAATCCTCTTTTTCAGTGCACTAATTGGCAACTAGGGTAGGACTCCTGAACCTTGCATCTTAGACCTCAGCCCCAGCTGTTTCCAAGCCTCACTCAGCTTCCTCCTGATTTCCTGCGAGCTACCCCAGTAAGTGCTTTGTTGAGGAATATCGATGGGAGAAGCCATACGTCAGGTTGAAAAACATATTCGGCATCTCTCAAGAATTAATAATTTGAAGAGTAGTTGGAGGGTTCGTGTTTGGAAAGTAAACTAACTCATTTGGCAACACTGGCTTTGAATTTTAATGAAGGCAAACAGGCTTTCCTCTAAGAATTATGGAATGGGTGAAGATTAATTGACAAAGGCCCCACGACGCACACATATTTTAGTATTTATATTTTATCTCCCTTGAGGGCAGAATAAAGAATATGTGAGGGAAATGAAAATGAAATGTGGCACACCTGACACAAATTAATAATGGAAATAGGCAGATTTGGACCCGGAGAGCTGAGCTAAGGCTTCAACAATTTTTAAGCAGTGTAGATACATACCAATGCTAGGAGGGGGGACAAGGGGAATTGACCCTGAACCCGAAAGACTGCCATGTTTTAACCTGGCAAACCATGAAGAGCAGTGCCGTTCACTCTGACAGCAGGGCAAAAAGAGCAAAACTTCAAGCCCTTTCCCCCAATCGGAGCATAATCATGGGTGTTTTGGCCACATTGCCTTAATTGCATTAAGCCAGTTCTTACTTCGACAGGTTTACTCCCTGATAAGTGCACATAAGGCTGCAGCCTACGCATCTTTCAGTGAAATCAATGGCAGTTATACACGCGCTTGATCTTGGCTGGTTTGCATTATTACTGTCTGCTGCCCTCTTCTCGGTGGAGTAAAATGTTCCAGGCAAATGTTGCTGGCTTTTGTTCTGTTGGGTGAAGAAGGCAGAGAAGTCTCGTGGCTTCTTAACACCCGTTTTCTTTACAAGCAGTTCACAAGTGGTGGCAGCCATCAGACATGCTGGCTAGTCCACAGATCCACGGAGAGAATCTGCAAGCCCAAATGTACCTCCCAACTCAATGACTAGCAAATGCTGCCCATTGTTCCCCTACTTTTAGTGAGAGGAGCTTCACATGCTTACGTTCAAACAGGAGACCTATGCAACAGCACAGAGATTCCCGTGGCTGATGACTCATTGGGCAGTCTACCATGGCAGAGGGATGGCGGTAGTTCTCATCCAACATATCGGGAACCACCAGTTGAAAGAGATTGCTCTAGACCAGTGGTTCCACACAGTGGGTCATCCAAGTGTTACTGAAATGCAAATCCCAGAGACCTCAGGCAGCACAGCTGGTGCTGACAGCACTCAGAAAGTCGTGTAGGGGGCAGGAGTAAGTCAAGCTTTGAGCATTCACCTATTTACAAGAGTGGTTCGACGGCTGTACTGCAGCTCTAACATTGCTCACGGCCTGAGGTTCAATCCCAGGGAGCTAGCTCAAGGTTCACTCAGTCTTCCATCCTTCGCAGTCAGTAAAATGAGTACCCAGCTTGCTGCGGGGGGGGGGGCAATGTGTAGCCTGCATAAATAAATATTAAACTGCCCAGAGTGTGCTTTAAGCTCTATGGGGCTCTGGGGGGAAGGTTGGTCATTTGGGCCCCTCTTCCAGCTGCAAAATATATTCTGTTGGCATCCTCCCAGGACCTTTTTCATCCTCTTGAGGACCTGAAGACGGCTACTGCATCTAGCTTTCCAGGCTACCACCGCCCAACACCAACCTCAAAGCCCCCACAGAACCCCTTGGTTCTTTGCTGTCTTATTTCTGTCTTATTCCTGGGCAATTGGTTTGGTATCTTTCTTCCCAGACTTCCAGGACAGTCCCTGATGGAGGGCGACAGCTTCCTTATTCATTCCATGCTACATTTTCCATTAATGGTGCTGCGGTTCCATTTCAGAATATGTGATTTATGTGTTTCTCCCTACCCCCCCTTCGCCCCTACCCTCGTGCACAGTTCCGAAACAACATGAAGTGTGGCCTGTCATGCAGCTAGCATATTTTGAGCCATCATTTTCTTATTATACTAATATTGATCAAGGGTCCGTTCCTCCTAGTTTTGAAAAATGCACACTTCAACAGCAGGAGAGAAGGAAGAGGATTGGATTGGTCTGGTTATAATGAGAACACAATGATCCAAAAAGTGCTAGTTTCATGGAACACAAGTTTTTGTGGGTTTCCCCCCTTCTTCCTGTCTTTCTTTTCAGACAGCTAATTCAGACAGCTTTACAAGGGGGATTAAATAAACCCACAGAAGATAACACTGCGAATTGTCTTGCTATGCTACAGCAGACTGTTTGAACAAAGGATTTTTTTAAGCACCAGAACATAACTTCTAGAACTTGGAGAAAGAAGCCGTGATATTAGACTTATGCTGTTATTATGTGCCGTCAATTCTGACTCATGGTGACCCTAATAGGGCTTTCAAAGTAAGTGCAGTTTTTAAAAGGACGGCTTTACTAGCACCATCCCATGCACGCAAACATACGCACACGTGAGTTTCCATGGCTGAGTGGGGCTTCAGACCTAGACCTCCAGAATGCTAGCCCATCTCACTATCAATTTTACCACATTGGTACCATTGCTGCTTGGATCACAGTTTTAACCTCCATTTTAATCTACCCAAGCCTTCTGCTCTGAAGAGGCCACATCAGCTTTGCATGCAGTGGGGAAACAACATGAGAAGAGGCAGTTACCTGGCCTTTTTAGCCGCACTAGATGTCGCTTTAGGACTTATATACACGTCGCTTTAGGACTTATATACAGAGCACAATGCCATAGTCTCTGAAGACTGAAGGATGCCTATGATGCCTCTGTGGCAACAGATTTATAGAACAGGAGGAATGTACAGAATAGGGAAAGTTTCATGGACTCCCTCATTGTGTTCCCCCCAGGTTTCTCTTCAAGGTAAGCCTAGCAGTGCAAGGCCAGCGAAGCATTCTGTGGGTGGACCCAGATCTTTTATGTAATGTGTTACAAGACGTGAAGTTACTTACAATGTCTAGCTTTGCCAATAAGGTCACAACCATACTCCATTTACAAGCCACATAAGAGGTGCCAACACTCTTGCTTCTTCATGTCATGTGTGGGGTTTTCTCCATTTTAGGCTCTCCTTTTTAACTTTTGCAGATGGATTGTGGCATCAGGGGTGACATGTGAGCAAAGGTGAATGCGGTTACCTGGTTGTGATGGCGAGAACTCACCGGTGTGCTTTGCGCTACACAAAGGCACACAATCCATCTCAAATTCTAGATTTACAAGACCGTTGTGACAAATGGGAGCCTGGACATACCTAGATGTCTATGCTAAGCCTCGTATATTCAGACAGGAAGGGCTCTTCTAAGGGATCCCCTGCTCCGCTAGCCTCCCTCATGCAATTGATCCTGCAAAGGACAGCCTGTTGGGATTTGAGGAGAGGGGTGATCACAGCACTCCCCTTTTGCAGTCAGGATTTTATTGGGGGGGGGGTGCTGCAGGAAGTCCATTTGGCTCAGGCCTTGCCCCTTGGGAGCAGGCTGGGGACTTATCTCACCCAAAGCTAAATAAAATCATACTGGCTGAAGTCCAACAGTGAGCTGATAAGAGGGGGTCCATTGAATGAATGGAGCTCAGAGAAAGGTGACTCATCAAATCCCCATAGATTCAGTGGGCGTGCTCTCATTGTGACTAAAGAATCCCAACCATGGCCGTGCATTCTGCATTTATTCTTTAAAAGCACACAACATTCTTTACCTTGAAATACCTTACCCCTCTTCCCAAACAATGGTGGGAAGGGGGCTCCTCCAAGACCCCAGAGCCTGCAATAACCCCTTTTAAGATAACTTTATTGTCATTGTACATTGTACAACAAAACTGATCTCAGATACAAACGTAACCAAGGAAGAATCCAAAACACACACACCCATCCATCTAGACTCCCTCGGATCACACCATTCGATGAAACACTCAAATTTTAGCAGCATTCAAGGTGACCACAGCTCTTGGATTAAAAACTATTTTCAATCTGTTTGCTTTTGCTTTAACTGTCCTATATCTCCTGCCTGAAGGCAAAAATGCAAACAGACAATGTCTAGGGTGGGGTGGGATAGATCCTGTAAAATGTTTCTTGCCTTTTTCATTCCATAATAGAACAGCCTTGTAATTTGTACAGTAGGGCCTCTGTATCCACTGATTCAGTTATCCACGGTTGAATAGAATAGAATCATAGAGTTGGAAGAGACCTCAAAGGCTATCTAGTCCAATCCCCTGCCATGCAGGAACCCCCATCACAATATTTCCAACAGATGGCCATCCAGCCTCTGCTTAAAAACCTCCAAGGAAGGAAACTCCACCACCCTTTGTGGCAGCATATTCCACTGCTAAACAGCTCTTAACTGTCATTAAGTTCTTCCTAATGTTCAAATGGAATCTCTTTTCCTGTAGTTTAAAACCATTGCCCCGAGTCCTAGTCTCTGAAGCCATGGAAAACAAACCTGCTCCCTCTTCAATATGACATCCTTTCAAATATTTGAACATAGCTATCATATCCCCCCTCAGTCTTCTTTTTGAAAGGCTAAACATTCCCAGTTCCCTAAGCCGTTCCTCATAAGACATTTCCTCCAGACCCTCAACCATCCTGGTCGCCCTCCTCTGCACCCGCTCGAGGTTGTCAACATCCTTTTTAAATTGAGGTGCACAAAACTGGACACAGTACTCCAGGTGGGATCTGACCAGAGCAAAATAGAATGGTACTATCACTTCCCTTGATCTAGACACCATGGTTCTGTTGATGCAGCCAATAAATAAATAAATAATTCAGCAGCTGCAAAGCAAGCTATTGTCACAAAGAGCAGCTGTAAAGCACGCTACTGTCATAAAACAGCAGCCATAAAACAAGCTACTGTCACAAACAGCTGCTGTAAAGCAAGCTACTGTTGCAAAAGAGCAGCTGTAAAGCAAGTTACTATCACAAAACAGCAGTTTTGGAGAACATTTTGGCGTTCTCTCTTATCTACGGTTTTCATTATCCACGGGAAGGCTTGGAACCAATCCCCAGCGGATAATGGGGTCCTACTGTATTTGTAATGTGTTGCCCTCCAGATGGTGCTAGGGCAGTGTTGGAGAACCTATGGCATAGGTGCCAAAGGTGGCCCTCGGAGCCCTTTCTGTGTGCACCTGACATCACCACTTCACAACCGCCTGTATTCAGGTTACATTGCTGTATTGGCACTTTGCAAAAAAATTAGTGGGTTTTGAATCGCAGTTTGGGCAATTGGTCTCTAAAAGGTTCACCATCATTGTGCTAGCTAGGGGATCCTGTTTACCAGCGGTAGCCAGCAGGAATAATGGTGAGAGAGGCTGAGATTTGTAATCCAGCAAGACTTGGAAGGCCACAGATACACAGTGGGAAATGGCTCTGCCTATTGCAGGAGGGGAGGTGGTGGATGCAACTGTTCAATATTCTTCTGAAAAGAAGAACACATTTTTCAACATCAAGTTTGAATTATTCTTCTGTGTGGAGTAATGACGACACCTGGTGGATGAGATAACACAGAACAGATAGACTGGTAATGGAAACCGTGGCTCTGTGTGAGAAACACAGCCGCCGCTGCAGATGCTGCCAGGAAAGGGAGCACCGAGAGATTCTGCTTTGTACTTCCATACATGGAATATTTTGCATGTTATCACTGGAAAGCACGTGCCTTCCCTGGGGGAATTATCACAGTTGAGCCAAAGCGCTGCCCAGAAGGTCAGGTTCTCCTTGCTCCCAATGCAGATATCTAAACAGGCCACTCTTCGTTCTTTCAGACGATGTTATCTGGATCAAATATGCTTGCTATCTCTCAATCACTAACACAGATCTGGACATAGGAATTGTTTGAAAATGTTGGAGCCAACCTGTAGAGGTACAGAAACACAGTGAGGTCCCAAATGAAAACATGGAACAGCCTTCCGAATTTGGCATCCTCCTCACCCGTAAGACTATCTCCATCGTTTTTAAAATTAGTGCATTGGTTAATCTCAGCAGCTGTCATCTGCTCCCTTCTGCTGTTGTTACGTGCTGTAAAGTTGTCCCCAGACTATGGCAATGGTATGAATGAGCAGTCTCTGGATTGCCCTGCCTTCAACAGCCCAGCTTGCAACAGCAAGCTAGTGGCTTCTCTTAGGGAGTTAGATCATCTCATTGTTGGTCTTCCTCCTTTCCTGCTGCCTTCCACCTTTCCCAGCATTGCTGTCTTTTCCAGAGAATCCTGTCTCCTCTTGATGTGCTAAGAGCAGGACAGTCTCTGTTTCATCATCTATGCCTCCAGAGACAGTCCACCCTTGCCATCACTGACAGAACCTCTATAGCTGCAGCTATCTGAATTCTGCCTTTCTCCTCCCTGCTTCTCCTCCCTTTCCTCCTTACAGGGTCTCATGGAGGCAAACCTAAGCAAGAATCCAATGAATAGTTCACAAGAAACATCATCTGGTTCTCTGCAGAATTCTGAGTAGTACTCAGTACCCTTTAGCTTGGCCTACTAAGAAGTCATCCAGTCCTTCCTTCTAAGCCAGGGGTGCCCAAACTTTTTGTAAGGAGGGCCAGATTTGGTGGCTGAGAATGTGTCAGGGGCCAGTTGCTCCCCGACCCTGCCACCCCACTGCAAGCCCCACCCACTGACCCATAAGCCCCACTCACTGACCCCTTGCAACCCTACCCGCAGGAAGGAAGGCGGAGACCAAGGGAGGGAGGGAGGGAGGGAGGTGGAAACCAAGAGAGGAAGGAAGGAAGGTGGCAAAGGAGTGAGTGAGGGAGGGAGGTGGGGACCAAAGGAAGCACAGGGAGCCTGTTTAAAAAAACATGGGGTGAAAGAGGGGGACGGAGGGGTGGGCCAGCCAACCGCGGGCAACTCAGAATGGCCTGGCGGGCCAGATTTGGCCCCCGGGCCGGACTTTGGGCAGGCCTGCTCTAAGCCTTAAAATGTCCACACTTCGGCCCTCCAGATGTTCTGGACCACAACTCCCACAGTCCTTTGCCACTGGCAATCTAAGCTTAGAATTCTGGGAGTTGTGGTCGAAAACATCAGGAGGGCCGAAGTCTGAACATGTCTGTAAGGTCATCTCTGCATCTACAATATGTGTCTCAGTATTACGGGTCACTTGGCCAGATACGAGGCTCTGTCTTTTAACTCTCTCCTATTTATTTATTTATTTATTTATTTGTTTGTTTGTTTATTTATTTATTTATTATCTCTGTATCCCATCCATCTAGCCTAAGAAGGCCACTCTGGGCAGCTTACAGCACTCAAATCTGCAAACACAATAAGGACTAATAACAAAAAACATAACCAGAAACAACAAATTACTGTATACAACCAACTGAAGCATAAGCAATACAATCGAAGAACAAGAAAAAATAATAACATAGCCATAAACAACAGTACAATCATCTTGTCAATCTTATATCAATACATAAATATATTTGTTTTTTCCATTAACTAAGGAAGGACGCCCTAACTGCGTTCAGCGTCTCTTGAGCCAAGCAGGATGTTGGATTACTCACAAACTTAACTCCTACTTGAGTCCGCGATACAGTCCAACCCTCTTCCTTTTTCCATTCACACTTTTGCCAGCCTTTACGTCATTACCACCGCCACCCAATGGACAAAGACTTCCGCTTCCTTTTCGTTCTCAGCCTGAGAAAACCCCTCCCTCTCCCCCGCCTCCCTTGATGGGCGGCCCCTCCCTTTTTTCCGGGGCCCCGCCCCTCCTTCTCAAGAGCTACCCACCCAGGGGCGTGGGCCCGCCTCTTTTCCCGCCCTCTTGACCCCCTCGCTCCCCTTCCCTCAACTCCCTCGGCACGCCTCCACGCCTTTCCTAACCCAATAGGAAACGCGAAATCACCTGGAGCGCCGCCGCGTAGCCCAATCAGAGGCGTCCTCCCCCAACAGAGTCCGCTCCCTTCTCAAGGGGGCGTGGCAGAGAAGGAGGCGGTCTGTCCAATGAGTGCGAGTGGATGGGTGCAAGCCGGGGCGTCGGCGGGCGGTGGGACCCTGGGAGAGGTGGGTCCCCCCTGCGGCTCCTCTCCCTGCCTGCCCCCCGAATTCTGAGGGAACGGCCGTTGGCGGCGGCGCGTGCGCACCAGAGAAGGGGGCGCCTCGCGCCTCCAGTTCCCGCCCTTTTTTTGGTGGGGGGGGTGTTCTCTGAGGGGAAGCAACCGCCGCTTCTCTGAGGGGGAAATTAGGAGCCAGCGCGAAGGTGGCCGCTGCCGCCGCCTCCTCCTCCTTCCCAGCGGGCCGGTCGGCCGCGCCCTCCCTTCGGCTCTGCCCCGGCTGGGGAGGTGGGCGGTGGGCGGTGCCGGCGTGGAGCTCCGGAGGAGGAGGAGGAGGAGGCGGAGGCTGGTCGTCGCCGTCGTCGTCCTTGCCGTAGCCCGTCCCCTCCTCGCCCCTCCGCCCACCTTCTCTGAGGCGGTGGCCGGCGCCGGAAAGCGCGCCCCCCCGGTGTCTCCCTGAGGGGGGGGACGACGACGACGGACGACAACAAGCCCCTCACACGCAAAAAAACAAAAACCCCCTCCCGCCGCTGCTGCTTCTCCCCCTCAGGACGCCGCCGCCGCCGCTGGCCCGCCGCCATGTCCGGGGTCGTGCGGACCCTGAGCCGCTGCCTCTTGTCGGCCGACGCCGCCACCACCGCCACGTCCAGCCGCGGGGAGAGGCCTCCTCCTCCGCCGCCGCCGCCTCCTCTGATTCCTCCTCCTCCTCCTCCACTGTCCCGGGAAGGGAAAGGCAAGAGCCGGGAGCTGGAGCGGGAGGCCCGGCGCCGGAGCCGCGAGATCGACGCTATGCTGGCCCGGGAGCGCCGCTCGGTCCGCCGCCTGGTCAAGATCCTGCTGCTGGGCGCCGGCGAGAGCGGCAAGTCGACCTTCCTCAAGCAGATGCGCATCATCCACGGGCGAGAGTTCGACCAGAAGGCGCTGCTGGAGTTCAGGGCCACCATCTACGAGAACATCCTCAAGGTGAGACCGGGAAGGAGTTCATGCATGATTAAACGAAGAGAGAGAGAGAGGTTGGAAAAGGGGGGGAAGGGCGTTGTCCTTGCAAGAAGTTGTCACTTCCACAACAACAACAACAACCCGGGAAGGTAGGAAAGGAAACCAGGCTGGGCAGCAGGACCTTTGGGATGGCTCTAGATCGAGATTTCAAAAAGCCTCCATTCCCGACTCCTCTTGTTCCTTAATCCCATGGAAATCGATGCGTTGTGGATGTGGATTAAACCTTGTTTTGAGAGGAGGCGTCGGGATGGCCTGTGGGGTGAAGGGGAGCTGTGATGTCTTAGGTCAGGGCTGTTCAACTTTGAACAGGCCGAGGTCCAGCCCAAAGTGCCTGAGGGCTACTACACTAAAACCTCTACTTACGAATTGTATCCGTGCTCATAAGTAAAAACTTTTGTAAGTAGAGCAGCAGTTTCCCATAGGAATGCATTGAAAACTAGTTAATCTGTTCTAGAGGGAACTGATTTCAATGCACCATGGCCCTTTAACTGCCCTGCTTGGCTAAAACTGGGCTGGCAGACCCAGAACTTTGCTGGGGAAGTGGTGCTCCTTGGGATGGAGGAGGGAGGGGTGAAGAACTTAAACCCTCAGTTTTTAAATTGATGGCTGGTGGGCTACTTTTGAACCCTTCGCAGACTGCCGGTAGCCCCCGGTCTATCTTTTGGGCAGGCCTGTCTTAGGTTATGGTAGGTTCAGGTAGACTTTGTGTTTATAACTACTTTAATGTAATGTTGTCTATTAGTGATGTAACATGTCCCTCCATTCCTTGTTCTCAAATACAGTTGTACCTTGTATAAAGGAATTAATTCGTTCCAAATGAAATTACGTTAAGCAAATTTTCCTTTATACAAATTCCCATAGGAATGCATTGAAAACGGAGTAATCCCATTTTTATGTTGTACAGATTTGCCCCATAGGCGATTATGTTAAGCAAATTTCCCCTATCTCTGGAATTTTTTATGTTGTACAGATTTTATGTTATACAAACCGTTTGTTATACGAGGGTCCACTGTACTTGAACATGTCTTAATTGTACTGGACTGTATATTGTCCCTCATTACTGTAAGCTGCCTTGGCTCCTTTTCCAAGGAGAAAGATGGGGTAAAAATACTCTTAAATAAATAATAATCCCCTTTGATCTCCAGTGGGCCTGTTGTTGAAAGGGACTACATCCAGAGCCGGCTCAATGCTGTTTTTGGCCTTCCTGTCAGTTTTGCAAGATAGGAGAAGGCCAGAGGTCGACGCCACTTTGGCCATCCCTGCCAGCATGTGGAGGGGTTTATGGGGGTTGTAGTCTGGAGGGCCCTGCTGGCACCCACTCTCCAGCAAAATAAGCTAGACGGGACAGGGAGAAGGCTGAGAAGACTTGATGGGTGGATAGAAAAAAACAGTAGTGACAGTAGTTAATGCGTGCCCCTTGCAACAGCCCTGTGAGGGAGGAATGTGTTTGACCTGAGCAACAGGTGGAGTAGGAGGAAAAGAATTTGGTAGGTAGAAGGACACAAAAGAGTTACTGTTGAGGCGTCATGTCTCAGTCAGTGGCTGCTGATTGTTAGTGGAAGCAACATATGTGCTCTTAATGTCACAACAGGGTTCTCATGCAGAGTAAAAACATTCTAAGGTAGGAGTTGGTGAAAGACAAGCAAGGGGTGTGTGGGGGTGGAACTGGGTATTGTTTTGAGTTAGCTCAGTTGTGTCTAGGAAATGGTTGTTACATTGATTTAAAAAAATCAGTGAATTGGCTATTAGGCCATTAAGCATGTTCATGGTAGGCTGTTTTTCCTCTGGACTTTCTGTAAATACTTCATGTTCCTCTGATTAATTCTTACAACATCCTTGAAAGGTAGGAGGCAACAGCTGGCAAAGAGGGTGGCCATATGATCTAATGAGTTGAGTCGCTGCTTTATAATGAAATAATAAGACTAAGTAGTGTTATGTTTCTTTGGGGAAAAATGGTGTGAAAGGACTAATGTTGATAATGGTACGCAAGTATGCATTGTAAGCCATGTTGTGTAAATTCAATCCCCCCCTTGCCGCCCGAATTTAGAACAACTTCAGTTCAGCCATAGAAGCCTGAATGACAAGATTAGAGTTCTTGCAGAAGATATACCGATAAGTAATTAGAGAAATCATAGCATTGGAGAAGTAGGGAGCTTAGCAGGATATACACACCCTTTAACTGCACAGACTTGTTTTCAGATCTTACACTCCAGCCCTCAGGGCTAGAAACCAGCCTGTAAAAATACCAAAGACCAAGGTTTTCCCGTGGCATATACTTCTGAATATTACAAACAGTTTTTAGAGTGTAATCTTCGGCACATAAGTCCCTTAATAAAAATGAGTGTGAGACACTCAGAAGAGTGGGAACAATTTCCAAAGCTGTTGTCTACAAAAGTTTATGCCAAAGTAGACTTATTGATCTTTACGACAGAAATGGAAAACATATGTACCTCTAGGTCAGGGGTGGGGAAACATTTTTTCTCCCAAGGGCCAATGTTCCCCGCCCCTGGTTTAAGGAAACCTTGTTTCAAAAGTAATGTATCAGGACCTTTGATTAGGACCCTACCACCTCTCAGGTCTGTCCATCTCCATTTGGTTCCCAAACATCTTAATTACCCCACTTCAGTATTCCCTTAAGTATTTAGGTAGTTTTTGGTATTTCTACTCTTCATAAGCTTTGTGCTCTTGGCCACTGGGAATTTGGAAAATGGACAGGTGCATAGAGAAGTACCTATACAACACAGAAATGTGGGTATAGGGACTTATTTCTCTTTTAAGAAAGAAACGTTGCCATCAACTCTCTTAAAATGCTGGCTGAAAAGTCTCCATTGCTGAAGATGTGGGTTAATGCCCCCCCCCCAACATGAGCAAAGATGTATTATGAGCCCCACAGTGCCTGTGGGTGAGTGTTCTGGGAGAGATCTTCTCCCTCACTAGCAACTGAGTCTCTTGCAGCATCAGAGGAAACATTGCTAATTTATTTATTTTATTTTAGAGTATTTGTACCCCGCCTTTCTCCTTGGAAAAGGACCCAAGGCGTCTTATAGTAATGGGGGGGGGAGGGAAGGTGTTGAGGGGCGTGAGTTGGAAAGAGGAGGGCTCCTCACACACACCATCACCGTGGCTTTGGGTTCCTGGAGTGGGGATCCCTCACAGTAGGAAGAAGGAAATGGCATGCCACATGTGGAGGCTGTCAGGCCCAACAAGTGAATAGCTTCCCACTCTGTCCCCATTAGCAGAAAGGGATGGGATGTCCTTGTTGCTGCCTCAGAAATCCCCCCTTCCTGCCTTTCCCTTATGGGAGGGAAGGAAGAGGCTCATCCTGTGTGATAGTTCCTGTCCTTTTTATTATTGTTATTATTTAAAAGAGGATGGGTAGTCCCCTCTCTCCACAAAATGGGTGAAGTGTCAAACCTTAATAGCTGATCAAGAAGTATCAACTCTTTTTCTGCCCCCTCCCCCAAGAAAAGACATGTCGGTTTCCTCACACACACACCCAAAATGAACTTTTGGCCTCTTGAGGTGTTATTGACATGGGAGCCTTGAACTCTTCCCTCTGGAGAACTGCATGTTTCCCTCTCTCATGAGGCACTTCTAAACAGCAACCCCACCCCCAAAGGTAGAACAGAGGTGGGGAATCTTTTTTTATGCCAAGGGCCATTTGGTCTGGGCTGCTCAGTGGCTGGCTCTATACGGCCCATAGGCTGGATATTCCCCAACCCTGTTCTAGGTGTTCTGTGATTATTTTATTTCTTTTTATCCTTTCATTCAGCAAGTTTAAAGTGCCCCGCCTCATTTCCACTTGCTCTGCAAAAGAACATATGAGGTAGGTCAGTTGCAGAGAATGGGGGTTAGCCCAAGTTGAATTTCATGCTTCTGGGAAGGTTTAACCACTAGACTGATTCTTGCAGCTCCTGTCAGTTCCAGCCTTCACAGGAAAGACAAGAATAGTGAAAGTTGCAGTGGAGGATCACACATTCCCTATCCTAACTTTCCTTGCAGAATGTGTCCCCCCGCCTCTCTTTCCAAGTACAGCACTAGTACAGTTCTGCTTGCAATATCTTGAATATGTATTGGGGGAAGAATACATCCATCACCATAAAGAGAGTAGTAAATGTTCTTTAAGCTGGTCAGAATTTTAACCAGAGTTAAGCGGTTTGCTTCATGTTCAGTAATATGTGGCTGCCACAGCAAAGCATATTTTAATTTGCCTAACAATTTTAACAAATGCTGATAGTTATTGGAGAACTGAAAATACATGTTAAGGTTAATTTATGTGTTATATGCCTCAGGGAATTGAAAATGGTTGCTGTTCTGACAGATTAAAAATGTAGCCACATTACACTGAACAGCAATCTGGCAAAATAAAAAACACTCTTCTACTTGCATAGATTTCATCCATGTTCTTGATTGACTGCAGTTCAGGAAAGGATTCATAATCTTGTTACAGTCAGAAAAAGTCCTGTGAGATTCATAATAGACCCATGATAATAAAATCTTAAATTAAAAGTGAGTGGGTGGGTTAAGTCACAGAGAAGAAAATGTCCATTTAAATCTGATTTCTCATTTTACTTTTTGCTTCTGAGTACAGATACATTATATCTGGGCACATTAGTAATTAGAATATATTGATTTGCTACAAGAAAACAGACTATATAATCTGATAGCATACTTTTTTCTACTGTTAAACTGTTTCCATTTATAGATGAGGGAATACTGTATACTCATTCAAAGATACTAAGCAATCACACTTTAAGGCTTCAGTCTTTTTTGTATTTACCTGGAAGCATGCACCACTGAACAAAATGGAGCTTACTTCCAGGTAAAAATGTAAGTATTGAAAGTATATAATAAAAAATGCATTGAGCTTCAGCTGAACAGGAGGAAGATACATGCTTCCTTGAAAATGAACAATGGTAGGTATTTTTTATCATTGTAGCAAGTTTCCAGTTCCACGTTGTTTGAGATACTGGTAGCAACTGATACCTTTTTTGCACGGGGCATGCTATTTGTGTGAAAATATTTTGAGAAGCATCCATTAGATGCAAAATATCTTAGAATCTGGCAAAATAGTTTTATTTTCCTATCTTGGGCTTTACGTAGATTAATACACTAAACATTCAGTCACCATTAATTTAAGGGTCAATTTCTGGTTGATATCTTAATGGCTTGTGGACTTGTGTAAGGATCTCTGCTGCACTTCTGAAATGTCTGAACTTGCAAATTTCAGCTGGAATGGCCACAGTCCAAAACAATGCAACTTGCCTAGCTGGACCTCAGAGATACATTTTCTGAAGTGGCTGACCTCATATCAACTCTATTCCCATTTTACATGTGGGCAGATTTAAAATCCATTGGAATTTCCCAAGCATTTTCCACAGCACAAGAAAACAGGAGAAAATAAAGCAGTAAATGAAACTGTTACTCTTAGAAATTGCCTCAGATAAATTTGCACCTTCCATTAGATCAGGTTTTATCTCTAAGGTTCCACTGTCATTTCTATACAGCACTTGCATTAGGACAATTTGCTATATCTCATCTCATTTTCCATGGATTTAGCTGGAGCCAGAGAGTCATTTTAGAGTTTGCAGGCACAACTGCCAGTACAAATACAAAAATTTGTTAGTTAAGTAGATGGATTAGCTTCCTGTGGGCTAAGTAAAATGTAATTGCGCTTGTTGATGTGTCTGTTCTCTTAGTTCAATATGCCAATAATCTTGATGTTTACTCACTCAGGGATGAATTATAAAATATGTGAAGCTATTTAAAATACCTTTAATTGTGTGTGTGTGTGTGTGAGAGAGAGAGAGAGAAAGAGACTCATAGAGCCCAGGAGCAGTGGGCAAGATTGCAACAGAAAGCCTATTTCCCTGCTGTAATATCCATTAATCAGCACACTGTGATTAGTGTTCAACCATCAGCATAGAATACAGTATCCCAAAACCCTTGTTTTGTGTATTCATTCTTGTCTAATGTGATTTAGTATTTGAACGTATGTCACACAGCTATTTCTGATTGGTTAAAAGTGATGCAAAGGTTTATCAGCATATAAAAAGCTGGAAATAGGTTTTCATGAAGATATTTGGAATGGCCAGGGAAACTGTTGCTGGATTGGCATTCTCATCACATCTGACCATTGGCCATGCTGATTAGGGCTAAGTGGATTTATAGCCCAATGACAGCTGAAGGGTCATGGGTTTTCTCTATCCTCAATCTGTATGGAGAGCCAATGTTGGCCTAAGACTCAGGAGAAGTTTCTCCTTGGCCAATGAACACTCGCTGGATGGTGGCAATGATAAAAACACTTTTTAAATACTGTACATCTCAAAAACATTTAAAACCCAATGAGGGTTGCCATAAGATGAGACTTGATGGCACATAACAATGTATTGCTAAATCAGCTCTTCCAGATTTTTAAAGTGCATGAATACAGGATACATTGCTTTACCGCTTATCTGATATGGAATCTCACGATTGTTTTGGGACTTGCGGAAAAATGCGTGCAGGTGACATTGGGATGAATGAGAGTGAGCTAACTAAAACTTGCTCAAAACAGGATGACAATACTTTGGGATTGACAGCCAGTATGCCATGAATATGCATAATCATTTCAGTGTATTAAGTTGAAACCTTAGGAGTTATTCATGGAGGACCTCCTGCAGTCCAGTCATGCTGACATCAATCCTAAGGAAAACTCTGGAATGTATTATAAAGCAATCACTATGCAAGCTCCTAAAAAACTATGCAGTAGTAACTAGGTGCCAACACAACTTTGTCAAGAACAAATTCCAACAGACTAATCTGATCTCCCTGATAGACAGAGGGAATGCTGTAGAAATAGTGTATCTTGACTTCAGCAAAACTTTTGACAAATAGATAATTCTGATTAGCAAAGTAACAAGGTATAAGCTGGCTGAAACTATCAGGTGGATACACAGCTGCAGACTCCTACTCAGAGGGTGACTATTAATGACTTCTCAAACTGGGAGGAGGCAAGAACCCTTGGGCCCAGTGCTCTTCAACATTTTTATTAATGACCTGGATCAGGGGATGCAGGAAATGCTAATGAAATTTGCAGATGACACAAGATTGGAAGCAATAGCTAAAACCCTGGAAGTAGAAACAAAATTCAATATGTTGAGTATAGGTTTGAGCACTGCCACTGGGCTGAAAACAACAGAATGAAATCCAACAGGGATAAATGCCAAGTACTCCACATAGGAAGAAGAAACCAAGCACACATGTGCATGATGGAGGATGTCTGTATCAGCAATAGTACAAGTGAGAAAGATCTTAGAATTGCCATAGATCACAAACGGAACATAAGCCAAGAGTGTGATGTGGCTACAAAAAAGGTAAAGGTTTTGATTTGTATTCTGTCATCAAGCAGGGTGTTGGACTCGATGGCCTTACAGACCCCTTCCAACTTCATTATTCTCTGATTCTACAATTCTGTTAACCATAAGAATTTTGAGAAGGGGTTGGGATGCTGAATACACCTATTCCATGGAGATGAACATGAGGGAAGGAATATTTAAGCAAACTATAATATAAAGTTCCTGTTTTGGTAGGAAGCTATTATGATCACAATCCCTAGTGTACAGATGTTTCTGGAGTAGTACTGCAGCTGTGTGATGGTTAGGGGCTAAAACTGTTGGAAACCTGCCTGAATGTAGCAAGACTAAAACAGGATGAGCAGAAATAACTTAACTGGACCTTAAACAGGTGAAAGGTCACTGTTGGCTGCAAGATGTGATGCTCAGTTTAGAAACTACTGTAGTTTTAGTGGGGAGTGGAAGATAACATTGGCAACAATATTTGTCATTGTTGGGCTCTGTAGTAGTTTATGTATTCAGTTAAATAACCTTCATTATGAAGTCTAAATTAATAACCAAATAGTTCAAGAGTGTATATGCTAAACATATAGAACAGAGAGAAATAACTATCATATTTTTAAAAGAACATAATTTGAAAAGAAAAAAAACATTTTTATATCAAGCTGAACAAATAGAGGGGGATATGATTATCATGTTAATATTCCAAGAACTGATAAACAAGACCCATCTTTCAGTTAACTGATTACTCTGTTCATATAGGCTTTATAATTAATATTTGGGTTAAATACGGTTATTTAAAATAGGCCAACAGACAGATAAAGTACAAAGCATCTTTCAGCTGTTCATTGCTACCAGTCTTTAATGTAATAGTGAAGATTGCTTTGGAAGGGTAAACTGGGAGTTTAACAGAGTAATGATTATTCATTTTAATGATCTTTCATCTTGGTAACCTCTTTGATTGGAATAAAAGTGTAGCACATTAGCAATCAAAATTACTTTTTGTTTCTACCATTAGCCTTCTCATTTACTTTGAAATGGAAAATTCCAGCTGACGAAACGTACAATAATACAGTACTGATACAAGTTGAGGGGAGTTGGGCCAAACAATACAAAGAAATCGGAACAGAACTGTGAGCCTTTGTTGCAGCTAAATGAGATAGAATCCACAGAATTCCCAGAATTCATAGCTCCCTCTTAAGAGATTTTATTAATTATGCTCTGTGCTTTGCATTTGAGGAGTACTCTTTGAACATTTTGTCTGAAGGATTACATTGCATGAACATGAAGTAATAAGGCATTCAGAACTGCTCAGTGTTTACATAAGGGAAGTTAAACTAGCAACAGCCCAATTTGATAATTCCTTGAACACATTTTTAATTAACTGCTGTCATGCTGATTATGGTGCAGCTATTTTATCTAACTGAAGTAAAGCTAAACATTCTTGTAGAAATCAGAGGGAATCTGTTCAGAGTTCAGCTATGCAGAGATTTTGATATCCACCCCTTCAAATCTTATATTAAATACATGTTTGTGATATTTTATCTGGATTGTGACAGTACCTGGGATTTACTCCTTAAATGTATTAACAGATCTTGAAGTTGAATGGTGGAGAGCTGCTGAATAATGAATACTGGTATGTAAAGTTGTAAAAAGTCCAGAAAGAAGGGAATGGGTAGGGCTGTGTTTGCTGCTCTAATCCTTAAGTAGTTTCAGCAGACATAGCTAGCTTTCTGAAAATACTGTGATGGACAGAGATTGCAGCTAGAAATGCTCTCCATTGTGCTTCCTTTTACCTCCCAACCCTGCTTCTTAGGAGCATGGCAGTTGGAGGAAAGTCAATAAAATGGCTGCAGATCTTGGATAAAAGTTTAGTTATTAGAAATAGGCCCAATAGAAATATTCTGATCAATGCATTCAAAATTCATTTGCACTTGCCTGTTTATGATTGAAACCTGAGTTTATATGCACCTCTGCTCCACTTGCCTGTAGAGAAAAGAAAACAACAGTTGTAGAAATCAACTGCTTCCATCAATGCAGAGTCTCATTATTTCTGTTCACTAAGAAACTAAAAGGTAACTGCCCCTTGCATGTTTGAGTCCCAAATGAAAGGTCCTGTTTCTGAATAACTTGATAGCATAATTATCCTTTAACAGTTTCTGTAGATATTATAATATATTGTACTACACTTTCGTACAGTGTGGAAGTATTATGCAGCTTGCAACTGCAAAGGCCTGTTGTTAATTTTTGCACAGAAAGCAGCCAAGTACTAGAGTTCAAAGTTATATTTCTGTGCCCAAGATTCTGTGTTGCTGCAGTTTTTGTGCTCTTTTGGAATTTTGATACAAGATTCGAATGTGGTTTGTTTTGCTGTTATAATTTAAAATATTCAGGACAGGACTGATGCTTTCATGAACAGTTTCCAGAGTTTTGACAGTGTTTGATGATACCAGTAGTCATTGTGATGAGTGTAAAAAAATGTTACTTCTTTTTCAACATCTGAGAAGATAGTTTCTGTCTTCTATCCAGTTGCAGAAGGTCTCTAGATGTTTGAAAGCATGGATTATCTTATTGTGCAGCACTGAATTATTTCCACGTGCCTTTTTTCATGAACGTTGGGGACAGATACCAGTTTAAGAAGCTTTACAAAAATCTCTGTATACAGAATGGCTAATTTTATGTCCCAAGCTAGTTTTCCATCCCATTTATGCTGTTTAGATGACTTGTCCTGGGCTTCACTGCAAATGAGCAATAGGATTTTGGCCATAGTGGCATCTAATATGGTATGTTCTCAAGCATATTAAAGTGTCCTGTTCCGAACTGGAAGTTGGAAAAGATAGCTCATGTAAAAATCGGAAAGGGACAGGATAGGGTGGAAGGGGAGGGTGAGCTCCGGGACAGTGGATGCTTATTCCCTGAGTTTAGATTGATGTAATCACTGAGTCTTCCTTCAGGAACCCTTAGCTTTCCCATTGTAGTCAGGTGATATTAAGATACTTATATAAGGATGTTCTTGGATTTGAAACCAATCAAATCTCCTAAAAATAATAGGCAATCAATCAATTTATTTTAACTGCTGTCTGTTACTATGTTGTTTTCTTCTTCTTTAGGGTTGCAGAGTTCTGGTTGATGCACGGGACAAATTAGGCATCCCTTGGCAGTACACAGAAAACGAGAAACATGGGATGTTCTTAATGGCATTTGAAAATAAATCTGGGATGCCTATTGAGCCTTCTGTGTTCCAGTTGTATGTACCTGCTCTGACTGGCCTGTGGATGGATTCTGGAATCAAGGAAGCTTTTAGTCGTCGAAGTGAATATCAGTTGGTGAGTATAGTAAATGGTATGCTGAGCAAAGAACATGACTCAGCCAAAATCCAAAAAATTTCCTTCGTTTTAAAAGCAGTTTCCTAAAATAAATATTCTGTTTACTATCCAAACTGGCTATAGAAATGCTCTAAATCTCAGTGAACTGGTGATGGGTGTTAAGTCAAAATAAAATTTAACAGCCCATAGTCAGTAAGAAAAGAGGACAAAAGCATAGTAAGTACGATATGCAAGTCTTCCTAAGAGGTACATTTGTCTGATTCTTGATTAACTTCCTTACAATTACATTTTCTTTTCCACAGTTACTTCCTTAGAACATGCTAAGTAGGATAAAATGCAAAAAGCAGTCCACTAAAATCTAGTAATTATTTTAAGAGCATTTTAATGATGTATAATAGTTGTTGACTGGATCCATAACATCTGGAGTGCTGAAGATTCACCACCACAAGGGTCAGAGATAGGGAATTCAGTTCCCAACTGTGTTCAACCTGGGATGTTCCTGGACTGCAACTCCCAGAAGTCTTCATCACTTGCTGAGCTGGCCAGGATTTCTGGGAGTTGCAGTCCAGGAACATATGAAGACCCACAGGTTGAGAACCACTGAGCTAGCCTGTTACTTCGGTCCCGGTATATCGCAGGACCCCAGTATATGAAGGCAAGGGCTCCTGAGGCAAGTTGTGCGGGCCTCTTTGGGGCCTCCTGCACTTACTCAAGGCCTGGCCCTGCTCCTAACAGTCACCAGTGGGTTTCCCGGGCCTGTCGGAGGGCCGTTCAGAGCAGCACCAGGCCTAGTGTAAGTGCAGGAGGCCCCAAACAGCCCCTCCAGTCCCGACATGACCGAGCATCCGCATGATGCAGGTTTCCCTTTATGGCGGGGCAGGGCGGGTGTCTAGCCCCTGCAATAAACAGGTGATTACAGTACTGTAATAATCATTATGTACCTGAATAGGTTCTGCTTAGCATTAAGTCTTCTGTACTTCAAGTCTGTATCATTGATACATATCATTAGAAGGTTCCGTGGACTGGATTGTTAGATTTCAGAGATGGATGAATGTTTTGTGACATTAAAACATAGGCAGAAATTAACATTGTTCTCTTACTAACCCTTATTATAATATTGCTAAAAATATGTTTGTTCAAAATGAAGAGATTCTATAATTTGTCACTTGAATGTTGTGCTGTTGTTGTTGTTTTGTTTGTTTGCAAGAGCGATGGCAAACTCTGGTTTTGAGGTGTGTAAGAAATGTGTCTCCATTTTGCTTTCTAAAACACTACATTTTTAAATTTAAAGTAGAACTTTTAACTAGAACCTCAAGAGAAAGTGCTGGGCAAGACGTTGATCATAAGTGAAATTTGTAGAGCAGCTATCCTGTAGAACACACTTCAATTACAGGTCTGAAAATGGGTCTGACCATTCAGGCCACCATTGATTTTTCAGCTTCTAGGCTCTACTCATCATGATGTTTGATAGAAATTTCACTGACATTATTTGGAAACTATATAATTATGATACAAGTATCCTTTTCTTGTTTGAGATGATAAGTTTTCAGTTTATACAGAAAACCCACACATTTAAATTTTAGTGTAGGAAATAATCCTCAGAACAGCATGGACCAAATTTGAGTTTGGCTATCTAAAAGCAGAAATCACAATATCCTTCTTATTGGCTAGTTAATAATTGTATTTTTAACCTTAACCTTAGGTGGATGATTAGAGCCTACTACATAATTTTGCTATGATCCAATTCATTCTGTTTTATACCCAATTTACTGTACAACATATCTGGTGGTGAAACTTGGCCTGGGGTTTAAAGCCTTTCATCACTGTGTGGGTGGATTGTATAATAGCAGTGTGTTCTTTGCTTCCATCTCCCCTAAAGCACACTAACTAGCTTCCTCTCATCTTTGTCTCCTGGTATGTCCCACTGTCTCTTTTATGCAGAGAAATATTTCTGTGACAAAAGCTTTATTGTACATTGCATATCTTACATTGTCATATTTTGATCCTTGTTTGGGGGGGGGGGGGCAGCTATAAAATAAGAATGCTTTTGTAATGGATATATGACTGTCTCCAGCATCCATATTTCTGTTTCCCCTTATTTGAAAGGAAATATTTTTAAGATATCAAACAAAAGCTGTACTTCCTATGCAGTAACTCAAACTGCAAAAAGATTTTTCTAGATGAGCTGTAGCTCCTACTTTAAATTATGATGGTTACTCTGGGCAGTGATTTCTAAGAGCCTTACAGCACTTGTCTAAGGTGACCTATGATCTTTACCAGAGGTCCTTCTAAGTGTTAGTCAATTTGAGAGGGGGGTGACCTCAAAATGATGCCTAGTCTGTTGAAGGCATTCTCCAGTGGGCACATGTCCCGTTTTTGATACCAGATTAAGATATTTCTGGTTTGTCTATCAAAGCCATGTTACCCACCTTAAGTATTCTTTATTGAATGATGGGATTTTATTGGGGGTGGATGGGAATTCCATATTGACTGGTTTTTAACTGAAACCCCAGTGCTGTCATCAGCCATGGCCGTACTGCAGCCATTTAATGAGGTCTCCTTCATTCTAGGAAGTCTTTAGGAGTTATGGATTTTGTAGCTCTAAATCTAGGACCTGGCTGGAGAGAGAAATGGGACTGCTTAATTCACCTCAAATGGCCACAGTTTGGCTATAGCTGATGACATAACTGAAGATCTGCATTCTAACTTATGCAAACTGGATTCCCGCTATTGAGACATAAATGCTCAAATAAAATGTAGCAGTTGAGATCAATTAACTTTATTTAGAGGAAGGTTATTCCTATAATTTAAAGCAACTCTGAAATACAACATTTCACATAAGAAATTTAGATATTGACTTTGGAGAAAGTTTCATTGATTCAGTAGGGCTGACTTCTAAGTAGAAGACTTGAAATTGCAACATACACATAAACAATTCAACTAATAAACTACAGATACCATATTACGTATCAATTGTTGGGTATTTCTTTCATATCTAAGTGCATCTTAACAAAATGCTTATGTTTCCTGGATTCACATGCTCAGAAAAAGTGTCCAAATGATTCATGCCTTCCTCACTTTAGGGCAAGAGTGCTTTCACTTCAGGTATTGAGATGAAAGATGATAATGAATGGCCCCATAGTCTCCAAGCACTGGAAGTTGTCTTTCTCCTGAGTCAGACCAATGGTTTGTGTACCCTGGCATTGTCAAATCTGACTAGCAGCAGCTATCTAGCATTTCAAACATTAGACATGGGCACGGAGTGGCGAAATTGTCATTTCCGTTTTCGGTTATCGTTTCCGTTACGTAACGGAAACGGTAACGATAATTACGCCGCTCCAGCTCGAACCCGACCCGAAAAAAGAAAAATTGGGTCTGGTTTTTCGTTGTTGTTAATGGCATTGCAGCGATCGCGCAATGCCAAGCAGCACAGGAAAAAAAGTTTTAAAAAAACCCCGACTCCCGGCCAAAAAAGCAGGTGAAAATATGCCTGCCTCAGTGAGGGCACCTACCAGAGAGGGGTGGTTTCTGGGGGGTGGGTTTCCCCGGCCTTCCCCCCCTCTCCTATCCTGGGCTGCTTGCACCAGGCTGGGGGTGGGTCATCCTCGTCGTCTGTCTCGCATGCCATGCGGTGGGGGGGGATCCAAAATGGCAACCACAATTTTTCTTTAGAAATCATGGTCAAAAAACACACCAAATCACCACAGAAACATGTGAAATTTATTTATTTTAAATGTCCGATTTTTAATAGTAGCAGCAGTGGGTTTTTTATAGCAATAAAACGTCACATTGATTTTATTTTATTTTATTTTATTTTTTATTTTTTTAGACCTGCCCATTTGGGCTGGGCATGGGATGGGACCATGCAATTTTTTTGAAACATTCCACCAATGGCATGGCCAGGTTTTGAGTGACACTTCTGGATGTTGCAGAGGGCATAAAAAGCCAAGGCACCTTCCAGAAGTCACAGTCAGGTCTTGGATGTGGAGGGTGGAGGGCTGTGTGGCTGGCTGCTGCTGGCTGATTGGAGGGAGGCTGGAGGCTTTAGATTTAAGTTAGGCAGGCAGGGAGGGAATTGAATTTAGAAAATAATTTCTTTGATTCTCTGCAGCTTTGTCTGCTGAAGGGAATAGCAGTTTATTCTTTTTTTTTTCCTCTGGCAGTTTGTGAGGATTTTTTTTCTGATATTGGGTAAAGGGGGAGGTTCAACTGGGAGGAGGTGTGGATTTATTTTAAAAATATATTACATTTACTACTACCATTTATTTTCCCAACTTCAATTTGCTTCCACACACACACATTTGGGGTGCAAGCCAAGAGAACCTCTATCTAGTGGAGAATATTTTACAATATTATTTATTTAGTTTACTATTACTTCATTGTAAGTAATACATCTATTCATCACCCAGTTTAAAGTGTTTTCCGCCTGCTCTGGGTCATTGCGGGATGCCCCCATGCTCTGGGACGCCAAATCGCGCTAAATCGCGGTGGAAATGACAAACGAAACGACAAATTTTTGAAAAATTTCCGACAAACAGAAACGACCCAAAACGGACCCGTTCCGACAAACGAAAACTCGAAACGTCATTTTTTCTGGTTGTGCTCATGTCTATCAAACATATATATTGCACATACTGTACATATTTAATTCTGCATTTCAGATGTCGGGAGTCTATAGGCAGCTATAGCTGTATTATAACTGTGATCTATCTGAAATGGAAGGGGATCTGTTGTATTATCCTGAGTGAAAACACAAGCAAAAGGGAAGGGCAATCCCCAAAAAATTAGGAAAAGGGAAAGGAAGGAGTAGGAAAAACGTAACGGATGCTTAGAAAGCAACCATTTGTTATGACGTGTGATATGTCCAAAACATTCTGAGTAACTGTCATCAGAAGCATGAAACCTTATGACACAGCTATATACCGGTCCCTCACTTGGAGCAATCTGTTTGGCTGAAGTTTCTTGCAAAGAGGAAGATGATGGCTGGAAGAAAGAAAGATACACACCTTTGCCCATTTCTTGTAGCTCTATGTGCTATTATACCTGTGTATAAATCCCATTAGTTACGGCTGAATGCTTATGATTACAGCCAAGAAACCATCATATTCTGGATGTTCATTTTGATGCTTCATGAACTTCTTTGTGTAGAAGAAAGCAAATAGTTGTCTAACCATCTTTTTAAACTCAATGGCTATACCTCAGAAACCTTGCAGCTTTTACCTTTTGAGATTTAAAAACTGGGCCTAGCGAATTAATGACCAAGTGTAATAAACAGTCTGTACATTCCCATTAGGAAATGTTGGCAGAGGATATGAGAAATGAGGGAGGAAACCACAAATTAAACTGTTGCTGAGCCAGGACGAAACAGTGGTAAAATCACTAGTATACTCTGCTCTCTCCCTCTTTTTTCTTTTTTCTTTTTAGTCTAGCAGGGGAAAAGCTCTGATGTGTGAAGATAAAACTTAGTCCAGCGGGAATGTGTTGGCTCTTGATGAAACAACCTGTGCATGACTAGGCAAGAATTCAGTCAACGGAACTTCATCAAATCTGTAATTGTGAGGTAGCCAGGTTAGAAACTTACTCAAGATAAGAGAAAGGGTAAGGACAGTGTCAGCTGTTCATGGGAAGAGGGTGCAAGTGACAAAATCCATGTGAAACTATGATTTATTTATTTAATATATTTCTATCCCATCTTTCTCCCCGTGAGGATCCAAGCCAGTATCTAGTCAATTGTAAAGTTGGGAGCACTTAACTCCTTGTGGCATCTGTAGAATACTAAACTGGGTCTGGAATATCCTGCTCCTAGCGTAATTATTTTTCTATTTTATATCAGGAATTTATATATACCATTTCAATTGTATTAGACACCTGTCTTAGCTTTTGTAGGACGCTTTGGCCTTAAATGGTTTTAGCAGTTTCTCACAAGTGTGTTCCATGTTTAGTGGGCCATTTTATTATGCAAGAAAATAAAAACACAAGTGCTCAAACTATAGTTCACCACTAGTGTGTACTCTCTCTCTCTCTCTCTCTCTCTCCCTCTCTCTCCCGTATATACTTGAGTATAATTCGACCTGAGTATAAGTCGGGGCCCCTAATTTAAACCGAAAAAACTGGGAAAATTTATTGACTCAAATATAAGCCTAGGGTGGGAAATGCAGCAGGGCCTGGCTACTCCTTTGTGAGCTGGGTGTGTGTGTAATGTTCAAAATGACTTAGCCACCGAAGCAAGTGCTTGAGTTGGTGGCTAAAAGTCATTTTAAACATGGGGGGGGGGGGTTTGGAGAAGTGGTGCACAATGTTTAAAATGACTTTTAGCCACTGACCCAAACTTGCCTCAGTGGCTAAAAGTATTGACCTGAATATAAGCCAAGGACCCCTTTTTTCAGCCCAAATTTGACACAAAACTATACAACATTGCATGTGTAAATACCACACAGATTCTGAAAACTGACTTTATCGTTTGGCTACCCATTTCTAACTTCAGATTTCAAAGGCTATTGTTTGTTCTATCAGTTGGTGATAAGTGAGTCACTGAGCTCAGTTGGTGCACTGTAATTATTTGGGCTTGTTTACTTAAGCTTTGTACAGAATTGTATCTGCAGTTAAATGTTTCACAGCTAATGGAGTAGTATAGAGAAGAAATCAAATAATCAGTCAGTTGGAATTGGTCAGTCACTTTACTTCTTATGTGTATCTGCAATTATTTCACTTAGATTATGTCATTTATAAAAGGACGATGGGTTCACGCACACACCCTGCTCATTTGCAGTTGCCTTGAAAGAAAGGAGGCTATGTGGTGCAACTGAGTAATTGACTTGATCTAGTGTGGGTGTGTTTATGAGAGAGAAACAGAAAGAGTCCATAATTTCCAGAAAAATCCTTCATCTTCTCTGAGAAGGTGGAAATATTGCTTTGAATAATAATTTACTGACACCTTTCAAATGTCTTCTCTGTGTGCTGCATTGATTTCTACAATTTTGACTGTGGCTGACTTGTGCTTCATTTGGCTTTACTCCTGAACACACTGTCAGTATGTGTCCTGAGAGGGTAGCTTGCCCTACCGCATCACTAAAAGAAGCTTTTTAACTGAGCTCCATTTATTCATTTAAGTCTGGTAGATGAACTTAGAAAAAATTTAGCAGGAAAAATGTATAATAAATTGCCTTAGGCAACATGTTTTGTTACGGAACTCTACCACTTTATACCCTTCTTGGGTAATACTGTTAGTCCAACAGAAAGAATACTGCATCTTTGGTTGCTTCTGTGCAGCCATAATTCAATACGTTTTTTACTGGCATCCGAGTTTGAAATATGTTGGTGTGTCTGTTCTGTTGTCACACTTGTATGCTGTAGAAGAGAATCTTGTGATACATGAAAACCATCAGTAGAAATAAAGGTTTTTTTGATACTGAAAAGTGGACTGACTTTAAATAGACAGAATGAGGACAAGTTCCTATATTAAGATTTTAATTCAACTAAGACAGATTCACTCCTCATCAGTTGGAAGTCAGGTCAGGCCATAAGGATTCAGCCTGTACAGGAAGGGTCAACAGTTTGAGTGAAAGAATGCATTCAACTCTTAGCCTGGTTAGCAAAATTCTGGTAGAGACCCACAGTGCATTTTCATAGCCAAAGCTAGTGCACCGACAGCCCCATTCATTCCTAGAGATGTGTAGCAAATGCATTTGTTAAAGTTATCAGCTTCGATTACTGTAAAATAGCAGCTCCTTCTGGGAAATGTTCAGGAACTTCATCTGCTTTCATGCACTGTATATAACATGACTATACAGTAGATCAGGGCAAAGAACATGTTATGGCAGCTTCTCTGGCACAATTAAGGGTACTGGCTGTGATCCGTGAAGCTCAGGATGAGACCAGCACAGTATGACCTCCCTCACAAGCCTGTTACTTTGCGAGGGGCATTTCCTGTCGTTTCCATCAAACCCAGAGACAACTTAGATAGGGGCAGGATACATGGCTTTGTTCACCAGGTTGCAAAACCTTCTCTGAAGGGGTGCTCAGCTAGGTTATCATATAGACAGAACTTTGGCATTTAAGCTCAATTGTAAAAAGGGGGTTTAATCCTGTGAAATGTTTTCATTTCTAGTTGGCATGTTTTTTTCTTGTAAACTGGTTCTGTTTTCATCAGTTTGCTCTCTGTATTTTTAGCCTTAATTTGTTTAATTCTTTTTATGATCTGTGTTTAGTTTCATATTGAGAGAGGTGTGGTAGAAACTAATAAAATCAATAAAATGGTTGAAGTTCTCAGAAAACATCTTTCAAACCATTCTTTTTTCATAAGAATAGTGACTTTTACATTTACTCTTACCTTTCCTTTATAAGTGCATTTGTCTGGCAAGTTTGCAGAAGCATTAACATTGTATTTCTATTGTGGTTGCTTAGCTGTGAACATATACAACAAAATCCAATAAACTGCCCTAGAAATAGCAAGATTGTCCTTCTGTAAAATGAAGGCATGATCCCAAGCTATTTACAATTAGGTATCCCAAAGCTTTGCTGTTATCTTAAGACTATACTGAAGACCTTAATTTCAAAGCAGGCTAAAGCCTAATTTTGAAAGGGAGCTCTTTTATCTTTGTTCATGACGTCAGGAGTCCAAGAGTGTCTTATTTACTGTTCTCTTAACTTGTCGCAGTTTGTTTCCATTATATTGTAGCAGGTTTTGTTCAACCTGTCTCTGGATGCAGCTCTCAAAATTTGGATTGATCTGTAGGAAGGCAGCATTAATGTGGAGTTAACATGTTCATATTCTTGAATCTGCATATAAAGCCGCCAGTAAATGTAGTTTATATTTGTAGTAGAATATTCCGAGGAAACAACATATACCTGCACTGACAACTATGCTTCTGTTCGTTTGTTCAACTGTATAGTCCTTGCTGTTCAAAGCTATGGTTTCAGAGTCATGTTTGTGCATTTTGTACAGCTGTATCTACGTCAGTTGTTGGGTTGCTTAGTGAGTTCAACCAGAGATCAGGACTTTAATTCTGCACCATGCCTTGTGGGAGAAGACCAAACCTGTGTAATTTTGGGCACGTTGCACTGTCCCATAGTGTTCCCGGTTGGTGGGGGGGGGTAGAGTGATAGAGCATTTCAAAATACTTAGATACATAACTTTGTGCACAAGAACAGATGCCTGCTCTCTCTCACTTTATGCCACCCCATTCGTGCAATAACTACTATTGACATCTGTTAATTAATAGGACTAACAGGATTCCTACCCCTAAATAGTGTGTGCAATTTGTATTGCCTGGTTTAGAAATATTTATGCATTGATAATTCTTGTTTGTTTATTTATTTATTTTAGAGTATGTTTACCCCCCTTTCTCCTTGGAAAAGGACCCAAGGCGGCTTATAGTAATGAGGGATAATATACAGTCCAGTACAATTAAGACATTCTTGTATGTATATTGTTATTTATTTATCTGTAATGTGGGTTGGTGAATCATTATCTCTATCTAGTTAGAGATGTGATTCTTATCTGAAGAGAAATGTAGTATTTGATTTAGCTGTTTGTTTTTTAAATTCTTTGGAACTGTACCTCATGCTTACTTCCTTTAATGGATCTCTCAACCCCATGATCTGCTTAAATAACCCAATTTTTATTTATTTCTGTTTCTATTGTTATTTTCTTTGTGGTGGTCCCTAGATTTTGGCATCTTTATGTGGATATCCAGAAGCAATAGGAGAATTGATGGATATGTTTAAAATGAATATTTTATTTTACATAATCTACCTAGTTGGAATTTTCTCCTGTAGATCCCATTGTGTTATTTTCAGAAAATATCTAAGTCAGTTTGTAAATCTATTTTCTCTCTCAAAATCCAACTGCCAGGTAGGAAAGGAATGTTTAGCCTTCTAGACATAAGCCTATACCACAAAGTAAACCTTTCCTATATGAATGAGTAGCACACAATCCCCTGCAGACCATTCCTGACTGCTTTTATACTCAATTTATTTTGCCACCTCTGTTTACCCACCTGTTTAAAGAAAGGACATTTCTATCCACCAGTGTAGCAGGGAGGGAAGTATGGTGAACATTCACTAACTGGTGTAATCCATATCTGAAAATGGCATATTAATATTTTGTTTGTTTGGGTGGGTGGAATGGAGTGAACTGGAAGTAATGAATTTGACAGTTGAACAATGGAGGCCCATGTAGCAGAAGAAAAGCTGTTGAAGAGTTTAATCTGTTTAAAAATGTTTTTAAACTACAAAATACTGAATCTGTTATTCCCAGTTTGGAGAGAATGATGAAAGAATTATAACATGTCTAAAAGCCAGCATCAAAATAGGTTTGGTGTTTTGACACCTTCTGGGCATGCACATCTAATAGTAGAAGTAATATGCTGGAGGTAATGTTTGTAGTTTGGCTTTTGTATAAGAGGCTTTTTTGAGTAGCTGGCAAAAAGAACAGACTTTATAGAGTTTCTTGTCCTTAAATGTTTTTGTGGCTTTGCAATTCTGTTCTACCAGACCAAAATTTGGCTCTATGTGTGAAAGAGGAGACATTAAAAATTCAGAATGTCACATTGCCTTGTTCCCTGTGTGTTCAAATGGCAATTCAAAAGGTACTCGTATTCGTGTCAGGTCAGAAACATTGCATAGGCCTCTAGTTAAGAAAAAAGTATGTGCTACTTACTAATAAACATGATAGATTCATTCAGCTTTCAGAAATTTCTAAATGGGATTAAATTTGAGGCTTTTAAATTGGTCTCAGCTGTAACTGTATATAGCAGATGTAACTGGCTGTCTTGTTGATATTAACATGCATAATCTGCCGGTTCTTGACACTCCACTGTCTTTAGACACATATCCCATAAAGCATTTTCCAAATGGGAAACCATTTTTCACAGATGAATTAATTCTTTTTGCTGAATTAACTTTATTCCCTGTAGATGCATGTAGCTTCCTGACTTTACTAGTCTAACAAGAACAGCAGAAAATGTGGAATTATAAATAATTTTAAGTATCTGAAATTAGTTTCTATGTACATTGTCACTTTTATTGTGTTTTGTAAGTCATCACCTAGATATCTTCAACTATCTCGGATAACTTAAGCAACTGAGCTTCATAGAACCAGGAAATATAACCAGTTCGATGCCTTGAGGAAAACATAAGAAATCACAATATGGACAGAACAATGCAGTTTCTCATTCTTCGCTGAGAACAACTACTTTTTTCTGAGCAAGATAAAGCCTTTTAAACTTTAAAGCCTCTTAGGAGAAGAGAACACAATAATTTGTTACAGCTTCTGAAAATGATTTATGCTTCTGAAAATGAATATTTCACTAAAAACTTCAAGTGTGAAATTTGTGGAACTTATCTCAGTTTTAACTGTTGATGAATTCATAAGGAATTCATAATTTCGTACTTGTCCTGTACAAAAAGATAACAGCCTTCACATGTTAAAGGAATGAATAGTTTTATTCAAATGTTTTATTGAAAAATGTATATGCTTTTAGAATTTTAATGGTTCTGCAAAACTTACGTTTGGCTGCTTAGGGCATTTTGCCTTTTTTAGCATTCTGGGGTTGACTGTTCAGATGTCGAATGCACTAAACAAGGCCCCCTGTTTCTGTTAAGTGTCAAAAATGAAAATGTCCCAAGTGTCCCCACAGTCTGTCTTTTACGACCTCCACAATAAGAAGCTCCCCAGTGTGAGCCCAGAATATGCAAAGCACAAGATAATGAAACTCAGAGCTATGCTACAGTATGAGACCTGGCTTATTTCAGGCTTGCTGCTCACAATGCTGGATTCTCCCAATTCCCAGATGTGGAATGACTCATTGCTTCTGCCTGGCAAGGGGAACAGCCCCTCCCATGTGCTCTCAGTTGGCAAGACTGACTCAGAGGATCTTCAGTAGGAGAGAAATCTACAATGCTAAAATGTATCATCTACACTTTTGTGCTAATTTTTGGATAGGAAGAATAGATATTAATAAGACCATAACACTAGTATAGCAAAGCAAGTTTTGCTGTTGGGAGCTGGGAATCCTGGTTTCCTCAAGTGCAATATAGCAATGTGGACTTGATGGGGGAAAAGTTTTAAAAGGAGTTTATAGTTCACAACTGCAGTTGCTTAGTCCAGTTGTATTGGATAAACGTGGCAAAGCAAATATGGCTGTTTATCTTTTATTGGTTTTTGCGTTTTCAGGATTGAACCACAAATATTTTCCTTCTCTTAACAGGGTGAATCAGTGAAATATTTCCTAGATAATCTGGACCGGATTGGCCAGTTGGTGAGATTGCTTGCTTCTATGTTCCCACCCTATTATTCCCTGCCATTTAATGGGCTGTGTACCTACCTTTTCATGTACTTTGAGAGACAGAGATCACATAACAATGGAGGAGGTCCAAACATTGATTTTTAAGGGGGGGGGGGGAAATAGCAGTGTTAACAAAATGTAAACAAAAAAAGGTTGTTAGAATTGAGAGGTACTTTAAAAGGAACATATGTAGATAATCTCCAAACAGGATGAAACTGTTGCCTGTTGTTTTCCACTACTGCCCTTTGGTTATTTTTCCACTTGGGACCAAGTGCTCTTAAATGCAGTTTCTTTTTGCAAATTATTAAGATTAAAAGGATGCTTGTGTGACAGTAATTTATATGAACACAGGCCGCTGGTTGATTCCTGAAAAGGGTCTGAATTGTATGTGCCAAGCATATCAGATTTGTATGTTGCAATGTACACAGCATTACCAGCTACCACATAAAAGTATGGGATACATCCTGTGTCCTCTAAAATGTAAGTTCATAATCAGTGTGTAGGCTGTGTAGATGCCCTAAACACATCTAATAAGCAGGGTTGGCCCTGGTTAGTACTTGGATGGGAGACCACCAGGGAATACCAGGTGCTGTAGGTGCCTGGAGTAGGAACTGGCAAACCACTCCAGTTTTCCTGCCAAGAAAACTCCTTGGACATGGGGTCACGAAGAGTCGGTCACGACTGTAACAACGCAACACACACAACAATCAGTGTGCAGAAAAAAGTGAGCAGGAAAATACAATTGTTCTTCAGGAGGTAAATTGATGTTTCACTGGGCTTTGTTGTTATTTTAAACATGAAATTGAAACACAAAAGTAACTAGATGGTTGCTCAAGTTGATTACACAACCCTAGCAATTTGCTCTGCATGTAATGGCAGCAAAGTCAGTGCAGTACCAGCAATAGATAGATTTATGTAACTTAGCTTATCAGAAACTGTAGATATCATTGCATATGTTGCAAGGTTGCTATACAGAACTTCAAAGGATATGTTGAAGAAAGAATGTGCATCAAGTGGCTTGTAAACCAATCAGATATTTCCTTCAGATTGAATATGTTCAGAGCCAGTTCATGTAGCACAAATAGTTTGAGTGAAAGCAAGCTGTTTTTGTATAGCAAACTGGCTAGGTTGTTTTACCATAAACAGATTCCACATTTAGCAACTTAGCTCTTTGTGTAAGTTGGGCATGTAGTTTTTTTCTCTTCTGTCTGCACTCTGCGACAGTGCCTTTTGTGCCTGCCTAAACTGAGCCATTGATCCATTTTGATATGTGATCTTTCCCCTACTTCCTTCTCTCTTTTTCTGCAGAACTATTTTCCAAGTAAACAAGATATTTTGCTAGCTAGAAAAGCTACCAAGGGGATTGTGGAGCATGATTTCATCATCAAGAAGATTCCTTTCAAAATGGTGGATGTGGGTGGACAGAGATCTCAGCGCCAAAAGTGGTTCCAGTGCTTTGATGGGATAACATCTATACTATTTATGGTGTCCTCAAGTGAATACGACCAGGTCCTAATGGAAGACAGACGCACAAACAGGCTAGTGGAATCCATGAATATCTTTGAGACCATTGTCAACAACAAGCTTTTCTTTAATGTCTCTATCATTTTGTTCCTTAATAAAATGGACCTCCTTGTGGAAAAAGTGAAGAGCGTCAGCATTAAGAAATATTTCTCAGACTTCAAAGGTGACCCACACCGTCTGGAAGATGTTCAGCGTTACCTGGTACAGTGTTTTGACCGAAAGAGGCGGAATCGCAGTAAACCCCTGTTCCATCATTTCACCACAGCCATAGACACTGAAAATATCCGCTTTGTTTTCCATGCTGTGAAGGATACAATCCTTCAGGAGAACCTTAAGGATATTATGTTGCAGTGAAGGAAACTGACCATTCTTCTATTGCAACCAAACCTTGTTGTAGGTTCGTTTGTTACCTTTGCAGCTCTTGTGATGGATGTTTTTAGAAGATCCATGCTCTTTACTTTGGCTCACGAAGGCTGCAGAATAACCAACCGAAACAGAAGAGCAATGTTGGAAGCTCAAGCTACTGAATCACTGAACTAAAACACTACTGAAAAAAGTGTATGTTGCTTTCTTCTGGACACTGAATAACACCACTGTGTCCTGCCTTTTGAAAATAGAACCATAACTTTGAGGAGAGAAGAAAAATGTTAAGTGTTGTTTTTAATTAATGCAATTGTGCAACAGTGCCAGAATCTGCTGGCTTTAAAGCCTGTCTGCCTCGTTAGTTATGGGTGCTGAACTAACAATCCCAGTAATGTATTCCATTCCCTTCTTGCTTGGAGAAATACATCATCATGTATCCTTGTAGTCCTAGAATCCATATTCAGGCTTGGTCTGTACAAAATCTTTTGCTAATAACCAGTTTGTACATATCAAAGCGGCTATCTTGCTTCTATCCAAAAATCTCTCTTCAGCTTTCCTCGCTTGGAACTTCAGAACTGTAGCTCATTATACAAGTACATTGTTTTTGGCAGTCATACCAACACGGGCAAAAAAAATCCAAGGTTTGGGTTGGTGCAACATAAGACTCTACTTTGCACTACATGCGTCATGGGAAATATGACTTCCACAGTAATGGAGCATGAAGCCAGCACTCAGACTCATGACACTCTAGCAAGACATCTTCAACCCAGTTCTGAAGCCTGAAGTTCAAACTACATCAAAACTCCCTTTCAGTTTGACAGGGTTTTCTAGCTCTAACATGGAGGCCGGTATCCTGTGTTAAGCAGCGGTTGCCCAAAATGCCAAATGCTCTTGAGATCCCCCACTTTACCAGCTGCACTGATTTTGGACAGAAGGGCCATGCTTTGAATTAATCATTCTTGGTGTAGGGATTCATTAATCTATGTAATGTTGCATTTACAATATTGTAAACTGTCAAGTCCAGATTTGCCTCTCTAAGGCTACTAGAAAGTATGTGTGAATAGTGAATTTGTAGGAGGCTGTGAATAATGTTGGTGTGAACATTATTTTTTAATTCTGAAATGTTGCATTTAACTATGGGTGCCTTTTCTGTTTGTATAGATATTTCATACTTTGTCAGCTGTGAGGTATATATTAATCAAATCAAGGCCTTCTTTTCAGTGCTTATAGTCATTATTCAGGGATCTTTTTACACATTAGAATGTTTGCTGTGGCATTTGATATTGGTATCTTATTTGTAATAAAAGATGAAGGGCTTAAGGTGCAACAACTGTGTCTTAAATGAGAGACAGCACTCCAGACATTACTGCCACAATTAGGACCAGATTTGAAATGTTTCATGACTTCTGTTTGGACAAATTCTAGCATATTTTTCAAACTCAGTGGTATTTTGCTCAACCATGATTTGGTGTGGTGTGCCATACTTTGTAAATCAGAAATCCTCCACTCGTGTAGTCGAGCTGTGTGCAAAATCAAGCTAATTTTTTAGGTTTTCCTACTGTTTTTAAATTATCATTAAGGCAGCTGCAGGTTATCCGTTGCAATTTTTTCAGTGTTGAGGTTACAGTACAATACACTTAATCGCTTACCAGATTATACATTTAATGTTTCCTAGACCGATTACAATATCCAAAGCTATATTTAGACAAAATAATGTTATCACTTCATTTATATGGCAACATATTACCCCAGCTTTGCGGTTCATTAAATGGCTTTTCAATTAAAGACAAATCTAATTTGGTTACATCTATCCAGTTCTTGGCCAAGTAGAGGACACAGTTATTGTTTTTAAATTTCTAATTGCATGTCCCTAAGAAAATTTTTGATTTGCATTTCTCAAATAGCAGTCTTGGCCATGTCAAATGGCTGAAACTGAGATATTATGGCATATAAATTGGCTTTTCATTTGATTATGTCCTTATAACCTTGGTCACACCAAAGTAGCTCTTCTGTTTTCTGTCCCAATAGTTTAGCTGAGTTTTTGACTAGTGTTTTGTGTCCAGAAGAAGCCATGTCTACTTATTTAAAACTTGAACTTCACCTCTTGGATTTCCAGAAGTGCCTCAGTGTTACACATGAATCTTTCTTTGGCCTTAAGTGTCAGGCAGTAGCATAAACTTTTGTAGGAAGCATTTAGAGTCTGAAAAAGGCCACCTTTTGGGTTTTAAAAGAAAACCAAGGGCTAGCACGTTGGAGTTCTCTTATTCTATTACATTTCTGTATTATTAAAAATAGATTTTTTAAAAAAAAAATAGACACTACAGTAGCAGTCAAATCCAATCCAAGTCATTATTACGGTCATCGACCAGCGGAAGAGTAGCAATCAGTAGTAGAATATAGTGTACTATTCTGTGCTCTCCATATAGGTACAACCTCTTAGTTGGTGACTTTACCATACTTGGTCAAAACAGCTTTATTTGATGTCAGTTACCGGATTCAGTTTGGTTTCCCCAATGAACCTTATAGCTAGAAGCAAATTTATTCTGCTTTTGGGATGTCATTCATACTAGTTCTACTCCTCATCTTTTTATTCTGATGTACTTTCAGTCACAATTTTATCTGTAATGTACTGTATTGTTTAATATTGCAATTGAAGCTTGATATGTTAATTCTTCTGTTGCTCAGCCTGTGTGTGCATATATGTGAATACACAGTCAAGGGTAGTTTGCTATTCCAAGAATCACAGCGCAGTCCAGATTAGATTATTCTTAAAAAATCTTTTAAATGTATGATTTTACATGCATGTGAGGAATTTCTTCTAATCGTAGCACTTGCTGTAACATTTCACTTATACACAAGCTACCTTTTTTTTTTTTTTTTTGCAATCCAGCACATTAGTATCAAGCACTTGACAGCCACAAAATTAGTCTGCCTGCTTTTCTTTTGTCAAAGCCACAAGCAAGATTAGCTTTTAATGGTAACCCTTGAGAACATTTTGTGCAAAAATGCAGTGAGGGGAAGGAACAAGGATTTGTAGGTGGAATACTTGAGGTAATGATTCCGATTAGCCAGAAAATGGATTGCATGTCGGAAGCCTGATGTCTTGAACTTAAATTTTAGCATACTTTGTACAAATGAATTGTCTGAGCTGTAACTAGCAATTTTAGTACCTGGGACAAGCACTGTTACCTCCCATCAGCCCTGCTGTCTCGGCATGAACACACACACCCATCAAGAAAAAGTAGAAGCACAACATGGTTCTCCTTCTGAAAGAATGTTTGTGCTTTGGAAAAAGCAAGGAGGTGTTCCCATTTAATGCCCTGACTCCAGTAGTTCCACCTCTAGATTTTGGTGCCTTTTTAAATGCTAGAAAAAGTCCAACGTTCTAGTTATGGCCCAGTGAATAATTCTCAGAGTTTCTCATTTGCTAGAGAAATGTTGCTGTCAATAGCATTATGCTGTGTTTTAGTGTTCTAAGTAAAGCACAAAGACAGGAAATGCTTTGTTCCATGTTTTCATGTATTAAAAATGGGCTTGCTGCTTTTCGTGATGGAGGCCTTGTAAAACACATAAGAACATAAGAAGAGCCATGCTGGATCAGGCCAAAGGCCCATCTAGTCCAGCTTCCTGTATCTCACAGTGGCCCCACCAGATGCGTTTGGGAGCGCATGAGACTAGATATCTGTCTCCTGATACAACTCCCCTGCATCTGGCCCTTGAAGTACCCTGGTTTTAAGCCTGAAGATTACACATTTCCATCATGGTTTGTAACCTGTGATGGACTTTTCCTCCAGGAATCGGTCCAATTCCCTTAGGCCAAGTGCCATCACCACATCCTGTGGCAGGGAGTTCCATAGACTAACAACGCACTTGGTGAAAAAATCTTTTCTTTTCTCTGTTCTTACTCTCCCAGCCCTCAATGTCCCCTAGTTCTGGTATTTTGTGAGAGGGAGAAGAGCTTCCCTCTATCCACTTTACTAATGCCCTGCATAATTTTGTACGTCTCAATCATATCCTCATATCCCCCCTCAGGCTTCTTTTTTCCAGACTAAAGAGCCCCAAATGTTTTAGCCTTTCCTCATAAGGGAGGTGCCCCAGCCCAGTAATCATTTTAGTCGCTCTCTTTTGCACCTTTTCCAGTTCCACTATGTCTTTCTTGAGATGTGGTGACCAGAATTGTACACAATACTCCAGGTGTGGCCTTACTATTGTTTTGTATAATGGCATTATAATGTTGGCTGTTTTATTTTCAATCCCCTTTTTGATAATCCCTAGCATGGAATTGGCCTTCTTCACCGCTGCCACACATTGGGTAGACACCTTCATGGAGCTGTCCACAAACACACCAAGATCTCTTTCCTGTTTTGTTTGCACAGAATGGAAGTTGTGGCTTAGCCTAAGTCTGCAAGTCCCATGTTGCCTTGCTTGCTTGCTTGAGTCGACCACAAAAACAGTATTTACCATGTCAGCCAACAAGCAGTTATTGTAACTGAAGCTGAATCTGTTGCTTCTAGCAGCTGTACTGCTTTAAGTGAGGAGAGCTTGAGTCTTGCCATCCAGACGAATTTCTGGAGGCCATGCCAAGCTTACATGGCCAGTCTGGGGCCTGAAATGTCCTTGCCCTCTGAAATAGTGGGCAAATTGGCTGCTGCTCATTTGGAGGAGTTGATGCCACCAGTTTTTCCTCACTGAATTCAAGAACCTCCCACCAACAGGCTGAAAAGCTATCTAAGGATTGGCTTCCATCCCATAGTTTTAGTTGGCTGCAGCCAGCTTGAAAATTACCACAGGCCAAGTAAGAAGAGAAGAATAAAGCTGCACTGACCCCTCCAGTCAGCTTTCTGGTGCAGAGCCAGAAATCAATTGTTGAGAGGGAGAAATGTGGACAAGGGGAGGATCTAGTTTCTAAATAGATTTCCAAGCACTGCTGCTTAACACTGACAGCCTGTGTATGTTGAAACAAAATGCCATCAATGAAGAGTCTGTGTCCTTTGATGACTGTCTCCAGAAGAAGCCTTAGGCTGGTTACTAAATCAACATATTGGCATCACTTGTAGCTATTGGCACACACATTAGAATTTTTTTTCTGCTTGCCTATTTGTAAGTAGGACATGCAAATACGGACTTCGAATGTATTTTGAGGGGCTTTGGCCATGCAGATGGCTTAATAAACTTTTTAAAAGACAACAAAGAGTCTCCCTTTAAACACACCAAGAATCAAGCTGTTAACAGCCATAGCTCCATGTATTTTACAAGATCTCATTCTGCTGTGCTATTTATGTCAGTGCTAGAACCCGTGAGGAGTGTGGTCCTCATATACTTTATATGCCAACTACTATACTGACATAATGGCTTACTGGCATTTTCAGCTGTTGCTGAACACTGGAAATGGAGTTTGAAGGATATAGAGCAGTGTTGGTGAGCCTATGGGCACGGGTGCCAAAGGTGGCACTCAGAGCCCTTTCCCTGGGCACCCAACATCAGCCCTTCACAGCCACCTGCATTCAGGTTAAATCGCTGTATTCACACTTTGTGAAAAATTAGTAGGTTTTGAATTGCAGTTTGGCCACTTGGTCTCTAAAAGTCTCACCATCACTGGTATAGAACCGCAAGTTTTGGCCTGCTTAGCATTTAAAAGCACAGAAGGGTAGAGCAGTGGGACAGGTTGAGGAAGAGGATCCATTATTAGTTGGATTAACCTAAAATTCGTAAAAGTGTTGAACAAGGTGTTGAATATCTAGAAATAGTGTGACAGCCCGACTAGATATGCATATTTTACTGAGGATATAATCAAAGGTTTTTCCTTTCCCCACAAGTATCCTGTAAATTAATGTGCTGGGACTAGCCCTGATTATCAGTACCTTCAAAATATCTCCCTTTGCACAACTGTTCTGTGTCATGTTACTGGTTACTAAGAACAAGAGGGAAAGGTAGTTTGATAAGGTCATCTTCCTGGAACTAACTGGCTATTTGGTTTTCTGTGTGTGTGTGTGTGTGTGTGTGTGTGTGTGTGTGTGTGTTTGTGTTTTTATGTTCACTGGTACTAAGTGAATAAAACGTCATTGAGCCAAGATTTTTTTAAAATTTTTAAGTTATCTTGAGGGCTTTTCATGTCACAGGTGGGAGTAAAGCAGTATCCTAAATTAACCTAATTTAATGGGGAACTGATAAAAGCACTTCTTGGTGCTGTCTGAGATGATCTCAGAAATGACATCTGTGGCTCATAACGTTCCATGCTAGTTCACTTGTGCTAGAGCATAATCTTTAGCATTTATATTACATCCATCATCTGTCTAAAGTGCTTTAGCTACGTTGAGAATATGCTAGTTCGGCCTTTATTTTAGCCAAACTATAGACCCAATGGTAACTTGCTCAAGGCTGCTAGCAAAGCAAGATTTACACCAGGCCTTCCTGAGCCACTATTGCTCACACAACAACAGCTCTAGGGAAGTATTCTATGCAACATAAATCTGAAGAAAATTAGTGTGGAGGACAAGAAAGGCATAGGGTAGCCTTAATTTTTAGTTTCAGCTCCCCCCCACCAAAAAAAACCAAACACACCCACTTTTGAAGTTGGTAACAAACTTAAAATTCAGATGAAAGTGCCGTAACATATATCATAATGGTATATTTTTAAAACATGTGCAGTGTGTGGCTTTTGAAATTAGTGATGTTTTGTAAGCACTAAAAGAACATCCGTAATCCTTTGTGGCCTATTTTGCTGTGATGGTGCTGTGTATTGGAATTTTGAAATAATTGTGGCGTAAAAATGTACTTTATAGCTTTGAAATAGCATACTGTTTTGTATATATGAATTTTGTAAATATTATTAAAGTGTGATTTGTTGTTACTATGCTTTACGGTGTCTGCAAAACAAATTATATTAGGAGCAGCTGTCGTGATACAAGCTGTAGCGTACCAGGTCAACCACCAGTAGCTTCAGCCCTGCTTCCTTTGAAACTGGGAGAGAAGGCTACATCTTCCACTGGCATTCTTCCATTCTTCTCTTGCCAGAGGTGGAGGCTTCTGGCAGCCAGGACAGGCTTGAGATGAGAACACACACGCCCTAATAAAAGCGAGAAAGGATGGATGGGACTGATCTGGCAGTAGTGGTTATAAGCTCTTTGGCTAGGCCTTTCCCCTTGCTGTTGATGCATGTGTATTGGCTCCCTTGTCGATCTAATCACTGCTTTTAAAGTCTTCCAGAGGAGTGATAGTCCACTGCAGCAAAAAAACCACAATTGTTTTAACTTCATTCTGTGGTAGTACTTAAATGGCCTTTATATTGTGTGTTGGGATTTTGAATACCCTGCTTAACTTCATGGAAGGAACAGTGGTGGTCTGGCGAAGATATTCCTGGAAAGTAATACTTTAGAAGGTGTAGTTTAATGTCAGTTGTCCTAGGTGCCAACTCACCTTGCATGTCAGCTTTTTATTTTTAATGGTAATAATGGGATTCTCCTGTGCCCAGAATATGGGCCAGAGCAGAGCATTCTGATCAAGGCTTTTGATTTCTTCCTAGCTCTGAGCAGACAGATATGGGGGTGCAAGTTTTAAAGCCAACTTATTTTATTTATTTATTTATTTATTTATTTATTTATTTATTATTAGAGCTTTTATACCGCCCGTCTTCCCGAAGGAACTCCGGGCGGTTAACAACAAAATAGCAAAACAATTGATCAGATAGGAACTTAACAAATAAACAATTTAAAATAATTTAAAAGTATAAAAATTTGGCGCTATAAATCCAAAAAACAAGCACATGCAAATAGTGGGGGGGGGAATTAAAATTAAGTTAAATTAAATTAAATTAAGTCACCAAACGCCTCTCGGAAGAGGATTATCTTCAAGGCCTTCCGAAAGGCTGACAGGGACTGTGCAAGGCGCACTTTACTAGGCAGGTGGTTCCATAGGGTGGGGCCAGCCACAGAGAAGGCCCGGCTCCGAGTAGAAGTTTTCCGGGCCTCTCCGAGCGTGGCCACCCGAAGTGAGTGCGCCTGCGACATCCTAGGTGGACGGGCCGAAGTTGACCGCTGGGCGATCCGCTCTGCCAGGTAATCAGGTCCCAGGCCATGGAGGGTTTTATAAATAAAAACCAAGACCTTGAATCTGATTCGGGACGCAACGGGTAGCCAATGCAGGCGAGCCAGAACCGGGGTGATGCGGTCATAACGACGCGCACCCGCCACCAGTCTGGCTGCCGCATTCTGCACCCGCTGCAATCGCCGAAGGAGAGTCAAGGGCAACCCCATGTAGAGAGTGTTGCAATAATCTATCTTCGAGATCACCAACGCTTGCACCACAGTTCTCAGGGAGTCCGAATCCAGATATGGGCAAATCTGGGCAATTTGACGTAGATGGAAAAAAGTGGTCCTGGACATGGTGGCCACCTGGGCCTCCATGGTAAGAGCCGGGTCCAGGACCATGCCCAGATTCCAAACTCTGTCCACCAGCTGGAGGGAAGCTCCCTCCATGCTAGGAAGAGGGCCCCCATAACCAGAAGGGGAGGTCCCAAAGAACATTACCTTGGTCTTATCGGGGTTGAGTTTGAGTCTGTTAACCTTGGTCCATTCTATGACTGCGCCCAGGCACTGGTTGAGGGTCTGGACAGCCTGTAGAAGTCAGAATGTATTTCTTTCCAATAATTGCATACTTCTGTTTGTGTTGCTGGCTGCCAACCCAGAGAATAAGAATTCTGATGGTGTACATCTTGAGAACCCTACAATTCTTTGCATTCTTCCCCCCCCCCACTTTAAAAAAAATATTTTAATTTTTGATTTATTTATTTATTTATTTGATTGGGGGAAAAGCCCAAGTTGTGATACCAGACTTGCCAGTTTGAGCCCTAGGACCACCAGTAGCTAATCCAGATATTGATATGAAAGGGGAAACACTTTTTTTCTTTCTTCTCCAGCTCATTTACTGAATTTTTGGCAGGATTGAAACAAACAATCTTGTCTCCTATTGCTTGGAATTCTTTGAGAGCAATACAGTGGGATCCCAGTGGCTCTGGTTTGCTTGTCAGTTTTAGTTTGGTGGTACAGATGGTTTAACTTGCTTTTGTCTTTGGACCGCTGCAGTAAAGCTGCAGAGCAAGTATATTGATGTATGAACTGGTGGTTTGTTTTTTGCTCAGAAGCCACTAAAAAACATTCCTCCTGAGCTGCAGCTAAGCAACTCTGCAATAATTCAACAGGCAATAATTCAACAATTTAGGATGAAGGAGCAAGCCTACTCTAAGGAGCCTAGTCTCTTTTCCTATTATGTTGAATAACAATGGTTCTCTGTGTACTCAGCTGGCAATTCCAAGGGACCCCAGCTGATGGGAACAAGTGGAACTCGTCTAGCAGCACACCAACCCCCATAACAGCCTGTGATGTGACCTGGTGTTTGATATTCATATTTCATTTGCTTCCTGACAATTACTACTTATTTTTTAAACTTGATGAGCCCAAAATCTAAGCAAGGCAAAAAACTAAAAGCAGAAAAGCCTTGCTTTATTGTGTAGGGAAGTGACTGGTTCCTTTCCTATTCATACCTAAATTAGCTTGTAAGGAAACCTGCTGTCTAGTGTCCCTTGTTGGCATATTGTTGTTCTTTCTCTCTCTCACTGATGCACGATCAGGGCAAAACAGCAGTCCATCAATACTTTTCTAGTGAGACAAGTGTTCTGTTTTCTAACTTGCTCATGCTGTCAACACGGGAATGTTTTCTGGGGTAGAGGAAGAAGAAGTTGCTTTTCAAGGATTTTATTGGAGACTGATATTGCCCTTGTGAGATATGTTATGCAGGTGCGTTATGTGTTTCTCTTTTTCAGTTAATTGCTTGTGATGTTCACCTCGTGTGTCTGTGGGCTGCCTTATATAGTATATCTCAAATAGTCTTAAAATAAACAAAGAACATTTTTGTTCAGTACAAATATAGTGCTAAGAGACTGTTTCAGTAGCAGTATCTCCATTTGCATTAATCTGTGAGCATTCTACTTGTGCAAAGGGTCTTGAACTGGAATGTAGTTTCTCGTAAATATCTAAAAGTGTAGTTCTAGTTTAGAACCTGAGGTGTGTGTAGTAAACTAGGAGGTGATAATGGTGATTACTTAGCAAATCCAAAAAACATATTCCATGTTTTGGCAAATGAATCATGATTTTCCAGAAGTTTCACAAGTCTACTTTTATATGTTTGTTTCCCATCCAGTGCAAGTATTTATTATACTTCTTTTAACTTCACCAACAGCTCCTTTGAGTGCATTCAGTGCTTTTTTTTCTTTTTTGGTCTAGCTGAGCAGGAAGTAACTACATAGCACTGAGGTCTTTGTGGACTTTGTGTTTTATCACATGCTGAACCTTTAATGCAGTTGCTCCCTCATGTCAGATAAACAGAAGCAGACATCTTCCTAGTGTTGGGTACAATGAGACAATACAGTCACTTAGGAAGTAAATTAGGTGGCATAGATGTTATTACTAGATTCAAATTAGGAGAAACAACATTGCCGTTTAACATCAGGAAGACCTTTCTAATGATAAGAGCTGTTTCGTAGTGGGATGCATACACTGGAAATCGTTGGACTCTCCTTTGGAGGTTTCAAAAGCGAGGAAGGATGACTTAACTGCCAAAGATGCCTTGGATTTGAGCTCATGCATTGGTCGGAGTTGGATTAGATGACACGCCGGTTTCTCTTCCAACTCTTTCATGCCATTATTCTGTTACTCTAATGCAGTGTTATTTTGTTCGAGCTAGGTACCATCCTTGCAGTATCTATGCAGAATTACTTTGCAGTAATTTGGGACCGTTTTCTCTAAAATGCAGAGATGTTTTTAGGGGATTGCTCTGAATAGTTGAAATGAAAGCTTCCAGATCTGCCTCCCACCCTTCATTTGTTCTATGGGTCATGTCTGTTAGGAGGTTGAGCAGGAGGGACATGCACATTCAAACATTAGCACACTTTCGGAATGCTAACTTGCAAAGCAGTGTCCTGATATTAGAGAGATGGGACCTAATCTTGCTGTTCCTTATTCTCTTGTACACCCTCCTTGTTTCTTTACAGTGTTGGGTTTCTTGAAGTCTTCCATGGATGTGTGATGCCTGCTCTTCCTCTTCTTTGAATCAGTGAAGAAGAGACTGAACATCTGTCTACACAGGACACCTGGATGTCATAGTCTGTCACAGTCCAGCTGTGATTTGATATTAGGCAGAGTTGGAGACTATTTGTCACCCATACAAGTGTTTACTTCTAAATAAGTAAAACCCAAAGGTACCATTGAAAACACTGTAGTATTTAGTGACATTTCATCTTAGGCAGAAGAGGTGAAGTTACACTTTTTGTCTTTAACTCCCAGATGCCTCCAGCCAACAAGGGCTGCATGGTATTTTGAGGGTTGTAATGCAAAGATGTAAGATCTCTGAACTCTTAAGTAGAAATTTAGCTCCTTGGGAAATAAAAAACCTGGCTCTCTTCTCGTGGTGATTGCAGAAATTAATAAGAGTAATGCAGAAAAAGGTTGGATTCTTTCCAAACTCATTTACTCATCAATATGGTCACCACTTTGGCTCATCGTGTGTGACTGTCCCTTTTCTGGGTTTTGTCTCCTTTGGCAAAACAAACAAACCCCCAAGTCTGAAGGTTTAAATAAAGAGACTTCAACTGGTAACACATACTATTGAGTGCTTACAAAATCCGCTTGCTTTTATTTTTGCATAGATCCTATAGAGTATAGACTGAAAAATGAGTTCTGTTGCTTAGCCCTGTGCCAAATTAAGTACTGGGAAAACATGATGTGCACGATAAATTAAAATAAATAAACATCACATAGAAATCCTAGCTCTTGCTTCAAGAGGTGCTAGAGAGAGACCCTCTTGCCTGCTAAAAGCCGTTGCCATAGCAACAGCAGGGTGCTGCAAACACTTGTTGGCTGTTGAAGAAGATGCAAACCCATCCTTGCTCCTTCTTGATGTCTTGCTGATTAAAAATGAAATTATCTGATATAAATGCTTAGTGCTAAAAAAAAAAATCCCCTTCATTTTAATCTCACCCAATCGTCCGCCACCGCTGCAGTTTTCTAACTGATACATAGACTCATGGTTTAATTTGAAGAGACGTCTCTGTTGATGCCCTTGTTTTCCACATAAACATAAAAACAGCAGCAATGTTTCTGGAACCAGCAGGGGGCAGTAACAAGGCTGTTATGCTTGGTTGCATAGTTTTCTCATTGTAAAGTGGGTGCAGGGAAATGTTTCCGCCTAGTAATTATGAGCATTCACTTTCCTAGGTGCGTACCCGCATATATTCCTTCATTTTCTCTTAGGCACTTTATGTTTAATGCAGTCTGGTATATAATCAGAAGTAACACTACTTGAGTTCATTTGAGTAGAGCTGCAACATTTATCTTTATTTCTGCCTTACTTGTATGTCTTAGTGTCCCCAGCCTTTACTGGTGACTGATTGAGCAAGTGAATCCACCCTGGATTTTAGTCTGAACTGTCAAAGCTGAAGCAAGACATGTAACCCTAGTCCCAAAATAGATTCAGCATTTAGAATAGCTCCTGTAAAGTTCAAACTAAGACCTGGATCAGATTCACCGACCCCGGGAAATGCTGCCTGCTTATTTGTTCTCAGTATAGTAGGGAAGCAAGAAGTTAATGGCAATAATAAAGGAGAGGTAACAACTATCAGTTCTAGGCAGAGGATCCATGTTGAGGAGGAAAAGTTGATGGTTGAGGGTGCCTTGCTTCCAAACCTAGAGCGTACACCAACTTTCTCACTCTTGCACTATTGTCTGCACCAGAAATTTGTCTTCAGGAATATAGAATTTGAGGATACAGAGGAAATTGTTATTTGTTTGCAATGGAAGTCGTTATCCCACGTGTCAGAAGCATAAAATAAGTTACTATGGATGCTGTGTGTGTGTGTGTGTGTGTGTGTTGCAAAAAATATCCATTGAGCCATAGCAAATCGAGAGTACTTGAAGAAAGAGAAGAACCAGCTTCAGTAGAAGAAATTTATTTCATTACATTTGGGGATTTCTGTCTCTGACAAAAAGACGAGAACTTGCAGTGGAAAAGATGAGAGGCAAAACAAGGCAAAACAAGACGAACAACACTGACATTTAAACCACCAGTTATGTGGTGTTTTTCACAGGATCAGGTCAAGTGTCTTCACAGAGCTAGCTCTCTTCCCATTTCCAGTGACGTGGGGAAGATTCTGCTCTGGCCAATTTCCTGGAACTCAGTTTTCTCCTCAGGGAGGAGAACTTCCCTCCAAGGACTTTCCTTAGCCCCGGACTGTCAGTTGGAAGAGGCAGGTCTCTCCGGGGGCTGGGCAGTTGCCCCGTGAACATGTCCCACTTGGCCATGGCATCCACAGCCTTGTCCACTTGGACAATCTCCTCTTCAGAGACATCCCGTTCAAGAGCAGCGATGCACATTTTGAGCCAAAGGGTGTATTCGTGAATGATGTCCAAAGGCTTGGGAGCACCGCCGAGTTGCTCTTGGCTGGGGGCATCTGCCAGAGAGCACGATTGTTCATCGAGGTCGAGATCTGGGAACGTGGAGACCGCTTGGCTGCACGTGTCTGGGGTCAAGGGTTCAGAGAGGGATGTGACCACCTCGGAGTCATTCTCGCAACCCATCCCCGAGTCCGTGCTCCGCGGCAAAGCGTCCTCTGACATGGATAGCTCGGATGGTTCTTGGCTGAGCCAGGTCGATAAAATGGTTTGCATCCACGCATAGAGTTTCTGCGCCAAAGAATATATATTTTTTTAAAAATAGGTTGGGTATTCCCCCTTTCCTGTTGCTGTTTTCCACCACAACTCTCCGTGCCATACCTAGCCTCTCCTTTCCGATGAAATGTCAGAAACGGAAGAAATCATGCAAACAACTGTACATGTTCTAATCAAGTCAGTGGAACTTTACTAAGCAGTATTCTGGCTTCAAAAATGTAACCAAACAATGCATACATATTACTTCTGTACCTTTGCGAAGCCACCATATGAACTAGAAAGTCTTAGCTTAAAAAATTGGCAACAATATCTGGTCTCTTAGTAATCAATCAGTGCCCAGTTCAGGTTTATGTTGCAGCTGCAATGGCTCATTTATAAGCGGTGTTCATTTCTCTTTGTAGTGTGAAGCCTCGGTCTCTTGTTTGAGCCACCTACTCCACATGAGCCTCTTCTGTTTCATTCCACTAGGCCAATGGTTCTCAACCTGTGGGTCCCCAGATGTTCATGGACTGCAACTCCCAGAAATCCCTTCAAGCACAGCAGGTGGTGAAGGCTTCTGGGAGTTGCAGTCCAGGAACATCTGGGGACCCACAGGTTGAGAAGCACTGCACTAGGCTGAGGGGTGGATGATGAATAGATCTGTACAGAACGGGAGACCCTGCCCTGCAGAAAGGAGAGGCTGGACTGCCCATCCGTTGGCTCTTACCTTGTAGCGCTCAATGAGTTTGAACCCTACGACATACTGCAGCTTCCGAAGACAGATGGGGCAGGGCTCCAGGGGCCGCAGGAGGACTTCGTCCAAACTCAGGGCGCCTTGCATAATGCACTGAAGCCAGCGGCAGTTTCCCAAGCCGATCAGGTGACAGATCTCATGGCACGTGACCTTCCGTTTGGAAAAGGGAGAGGGAGTAAAATCAAACAACCTCACGCTAGTGCCTCTGCTCCCCACACGGTGCAGATTCTCCCGCCCACCTTTTTCCATTACTGGCCCTTTTGCAAGAACACCCCAGCTTCGCCAGTATCATTTTCAGGGCTCAGGTTAGTGAACGTCCGGGACTCTCGTGACAAATGGCAATTTTTATTTCCTCCTAGCAGAAAAGCTCTTAATGTGTATCTATATAGATAATTTATATACCTCCCAATTAATAAATCTTACACAGGACTTTTTCAAAGACTGGACATAGACAAGGTGCCAAGTCAGCACTCAGCTTCTCAGGATGGAGAAGCTGATTTGAAAGAACGACTGTTTCTGGGGTTTGAGTCCGAACTTAGCTCAGTAGTTTGGAGAGCTGCTCCAAACCAGAAGTAAGAGCTGATGTACCACTGTCTCAACTCCAGAGCCAACCAACGTCCACAACCAGCCACCCAGCTGTGGTCATGCTCTCCTTCTAGCCCGTGATAGGTTACATAGTATTAAGCCTTTGTCTTTGAGCTGCCACAGGTCTCAAGAATCATAGCTCCTGTGCTGAGGGGTTACCTACCCCTTTGGCAGCCACCAATCAATACAGCCCAGTGATCTCCAGTGGTCTGACAGACAAGGGTCTTTCCCACCCCCTCCTAATGGAGATCCTTTCAGCTGGACATGGAGGGGTTGAACCTAGAGGATTTCTGTAGGCAGAGCACATGCTCCCATCACCCAGCCATCACTTTTCAAACAGCAAATCTCACCTTGCAACACTGGAGCATCTCCAACATGTTGAACAGCAGTGTTGGGTTTCTGGCCTGCGCCACAGCTTCATCGTGCACCTCTTGTCTCCACGGAGATGGGTTTAAAATGGTGCAACCCACCTGGGGGAAGTCCCCAGAAAACCTGGCAAAGCTACAGACACCCACTTCTATAGAAAGAGGAAACAAGAGTTGGAAGAGGTCAGTTCTGTTTCCATAGATGTCCAGTTTTCCCTCCTGCACTAAGAATATCATCCTTAGTCAGTGACATCTTCCTAAGCATGATTATAATGAGCAATTTCAAACATGACAGCAGAAAAGTAGTTTGAATTTATTATACACATAGCAAAGGGATAGTAGAGCAACAGAGAAATGGTTGTGAGTTTTTCAGGCTGTTTGGCCATGTTCTGGAAGTTTTTCTTCCTGGCGTTTCGCCAGATTCACACATACGATCTCCCTCCCTCCCTCTCTCACAACACACACACACACACACACACACATAGAGGAGGGGCATGCAGGGAAGAGGCAGGGAAGCAAGTCTCGTACATACGAATGGAAAGGAGACAGGCAGCAGTGAGTGGGCTGTCTCAGGGTACCAGAAGTGGGGTGGGCGAAGAGGGGTGTCTGCCTTCAGAACTACCTTGAAGCTGTCCCAGAGGCTGGAAAAACTCTAATAAATTTCACACACTGGCATTTAAATTGTTACTTTGCACTGGAGAAAAACCCTATGGATACATCTAAAGAACAACACTTGGAAAGCAACACTTTTGACCCTGTAACATTACTTTTCAAAAATGTTGTTTTGGAAAAGGTTAGATGTGTTCCTCTGGTTTTGGTCCCATCATTGATTTTTTTTTAATATAAACATGTTTAATCCCATTACAATGTAGCAGTCGGTCTGATACTTTAAACATAATATGCTATTTCCAGACTTTGGTCTGCTATTGTGGGTGGGTGGCTGGCTCAGTTTCAAGATGATACTTATTGTTTATTCAGATCTAGCCACATGCATGTCTGCAATGTAAGAGGGGAGGAGGCAAGCCCTGTTGCAAGGTTTCTTTCCAGTGTGAAGTAGCCGGCATTTGTCTTTTTTTATTTATTGATACGTTACAGGAATTTCAGCCTCGCCTTTCAAATAAAATCCCAGGTGGCTTACAACAGAGAACTCAGAATTACAGAACTGCAGTAAAATGGATTGCAAGCACAGAAACAATTGGTAAAGGGAGCGGCTTCTATTTTTTTAAAAGCCACATAAGCTTGGTAAGCTGCTTTACAGTTTTATCATGTAACTAGTTTCAGTAGTTCGATTTTAAAAATATCAAAGTGACCCACGTTCATCTAGTAGGTTTTACCAGCATAATCACTACCTTATATAAAAGGGGGTGGGGGTGGGATAGAGTCTTCTCGGCTAATTACAGTCCAGAAAGCTTCATTCACACCCTTGCCACATTATACCTTCGGCATCTAGTACAAGAACAGGATAGAGAGCTATAAAAGAAAACCCTCTGTAATAACAAAGAGAACTGGCAAGATTTCAAAATGAGAGATCCGCAATCTATCATTGTTTCACTCTCCGTTCAATTGCTCCATTTGAAAATATACAGGAAATTGGAAGGGGGGAGAGGGAGTACTTAGCAGCTGCTTCTTGGGATCTGGCTTCCTCCTTCAGAGACACTCCCTGCTCCAAGGAGCTTAAAATGCAACCGTTGGCAAGCCAGCAGAAAGAGAGAGGAGAAATCAACAGGTAAGAGGGGACAACAGCCAATGTAGTTGGGTGCTTCCAGATGAGACCTTTGCTGCCCAACGTGTGCAGCCTTGTGCATAGAGTTTTATCATGTCATGATTCAGGAACAACAGAGATTCTGTTGTTGTTTTTTTTTAATTGACATGAGCTTTTTGAGGACTAGCTGCCTCACACATGAACACCAGTGTTTTCCATGTTGGTTTCCATCCATCATAATGGCATTATTTTCTTTCTTTTCTTGTGCTCTTTGTAGCTTTAATCTTACCTTCAAATGCTGTAAGATGCCGCTTCTAATTCCCCATTCCTAACCTGAGTATCTCGTTAATGTTCTGGGCTGTACATTGTCCCTCATTATTGTAAGCCACCCTGGGTCCTTTTCCAAGGAGAAAGGTGGGGCAAAATATTCAAAATAAATAAATAATGAATAGTAGCTCAGTGGTTTAGGTATCTGGCTGTGGAGTTCAATTCCCCACTGATGCTTCCATGAGAAGAGCCACCCTGTGTGGCCTTCGGCAAGCTCTACAATCCCAGGTTGCAACCAGAAGATGAGAATAAGAACATAAGAACATAAGAAGAGCCATGCTGGATCAGGCCAAAGTCCCACCTAGTCCAGCTTCCTGTATCTCACAGTGGCCCCACCAGATGCCTCTGGGAGCGCACGAGACTTGATCTCTGTCTCCTGATACCACTCCCCTGCATCTGGCCCTTGAAGTACCTCGGTTTTAAGCCTGGAGAGTCCACATCTCCATCATGGAGATGTAAACCACTTATATGTATTCTCTACCTACAGTAGGGAACCCTGGAAAAGGTCACTATAAGTCAAAATTGACTTGAGGGCACACAATGATCATTATTTGAGAATAGCCATCTCATTAATCAGCTACACACAGCCTCACTAATGGGTCAATGCACTTCTTTTTATTAGTAGTACTATCATCATCATCATTAATAATGTACTTTTATTTTTTTTAAAAAAAATCTGTATATACCGAAAAGGGGACAATACACTTCGAAACATTCAACAGCAATCCACAAACATGTATGCCAAATAAAATTATTTTGTTTTTGAGCTCTTTCAGTAGGGTGCAATAACATGTGCCTGGTGAAATGTGTTAGTCTTTAACCATGCCAACACACCAATGCAGCTGCCCTCTGAAGATGTCATTGTTCTGCAGCATGTCTGCATTTCCCCACCATGTCTTTTTTCCAAAGACAGAACAGCTGTCTTGTGCCATCCCAACAACTAGCTCTAGGAGCCATCTGTCCAGAACAGACTGTTGTGGTTCTCGCTAGTAGTTCTTGTTAGTGTTTCAGTTTATTGCCTGGGCACTCTGGGTACTTTACAACATACTTAAGCAAACAACAATTGCTTCCCTCCCCTGCAAGCCGGGTACTCATTTTATCGTCCTCTGAAGAATGGGAGGCTGAGTCATCCTTGAGTTGGCTTCCTGGATCTGTCAGGATCGAAGGCAGGTCCTGAGCAGAGGCCTGACTGCAGCTTAACCACGGTGCCATGGGATTTGGAGTAGCTAGTTGTGGTCCAAAGAAAGACCTTTCCCAAGATCTGAAAGATCTGGGGCAACTGATCACGCTTAGTGTTTCATGCATGGTGCCAATATTCACCCAAGGGGCACCAAGCAGATGTGATATGAGCATATCAAGGGAGAGAGGACAAGATCTGCACATCCACCCACCCCACCCCCCTTTTTGGAAGAACATAGAAAGCAAACCTTGGCCTGGCAAGAACTTGCCAAAGGTGAAGCTCCATGTCTCGCAGGGGTAGAGGTCGGCAAGGGTGAGGCCCAAGACACAGAGGGCGTCCATTGGCTTGTTGCTCTTCAGAAAGTTCAGGATCCCATCTAGGGAAGTCAAGGGGGAGAAATGCATTTAGCCCTGGATAAAGGAACAAGGACGGGGGCTTCGCCGCTCTTCTAATTAGATTTTAATTAGTTTATCTTTAAGCGTCAGTTGAAATACACTGGCTGAAATCCAAGAGTAAGGTGCCATTAGAGTAGACCCATTGATCCAATGACATTTTAGAAGGTCCCTCGTCAAATCTGGACTGAGTCAACTGACCTACTTGACAGGCAATTTTCCAACTAGATGTTGGCCACTGTCATATTTCTTCAGTTCAAGGGGAAGGGCAAATGTGTCTATCACAAGACTACAACCATAAAGCATCGGTCCAATCAAAGGTCTATCCCATATACACCCTGGCTATTTCCTGCTTTGGGTGAGCAATGTTTCCCTGATGACAAAGGGATGGCTGTACTGTACCTGAAAATAATGACCCAGGAGGAAAATCTGATAACAATAGTCTATCTGGTCATTTGGGTTGGGCATAAAATGCCCCCCCCCCAGGGGGAAACAGGGTGTTTCCTGCCTTACGCCCTTGCTTCCTGCAAGAGGAATCATGCATTGTCAAATGGGACTGATAGAGAGGGTAAGCCACAGGCCAGGTCAAAGCTTCTCCTCTCCCAGCTTGCTTGTCACTTTACCAGTATGGAGTTGCACTCTGTCGGAATCCTGGTTGTGGCGGTAGCAGCAATGGAGGGAGGAGACCGGGATGGAAGGAAGGCACTTGACTTGGAGGCCCAAAAAGAAGGACTCCACACAGTTCCGCAGGGAATCCAGCAGAGAGATCCCGACAGAACCTTCGCTTAGGTCTACAAAGAGAAGCATCCAGTTGTTACTTTCAGGCTAGTTTTCACACGTCCCCACCCCCCACCCCGAGTAGGAAGGGCAGAGACATGTTCCACATCCTTGCATCCAAGACAGGAAGGAAGAGAAGGGGAAATTTCTAAGGTACAACCCTTCAATTTTACCATTTAAAAAAAACTGACCTATGTGCATTGATCTTCCCAGGAAGTGCATCGCTCTGATAAGCTGGAGACTCTTTCATGCCACCCTGAACACCCCTGATCTTTTCTGATATTGGGATCCAAGCAGGATCAAGCCTCGCTCATACTTGGGTAGACCTGGGAATCCTAAAGATCTCTAGAATGGGACTGAGAAAGAATCTGCCCAAATTCCTGGAGAGCTGCTGACAATCAACACGGACACTAGTGAACTAGAGGAATATCAAGAATTGCTTCATTGAAAATAAAAACGACTTCTCTGCAAACCCAGAAATATGCATTCCTGTTTTACTCAATCAATATTCATTAGCAACGAATTTAGGAGGGAGGTGAATTTTTAGTCTTGCTTTGCCAGATAGTGGGGAGTCGGACCCCTTTGCTCATGGCTACAAAGCGCCCAGAGGTCTACCAGCAGATTTTCCCCCTCTGCTCACCCTGATTTATATGGGTTACCTATGGGCTGCAGGTATATGTGTTTGCGGCAGAATCGTTGCTTTCTCCTCAACAAGGAATAGTAGAAGGTTTCGAAATCTTCCGGGGCGTCTGGATGGCTGAGGAGCCAGTCAAAGGCTGTCCTGATGAACAAGCTGCAGAAGAGCGTCCTGCCAGGGTTGTAGGCCTCCGAAAGGAAGAGTTTCTCAGCGCTGGAGAAGGCCTTGCAGTAAAGTTCCTGCAGGGCAGGGTTGGTGGAGATCAGAGCATCCTTCAGCGCTCGCGGGCCAAAGCTGAACTCCTGAGCATGTCTGCACTGCAACATCGCTGAGGGCAGGCCCCGGTTTGATGGCCCTGTCTTGTACAAGAGAGGACAACAACTGTCAGCTTGACACTTGGCTCTCGCTTAAAGGGATCGGCAGGACCTTGAGCGGCGGCTGTTTTTCAGTTGGAGGAAGCTAGGAGGATTAAGAGCCAAGGGGTTGCACACCAGCCCATGCTCCTTGCTCAAAGCTCAACCCAAAGCTTTTTTTTTCCCCAAAGGACCAGAGGAACTGTCAAAAATTAGCAAATATTTCTCCCTCCCCAGGCACCTTCTGTAAATATAGCACAAGTATTTACAGTTGACTGCCATGCCAGGCACCACGAAATTACACGGTAAGCAACCGCACAGCCGTCTTTTCATAAAGGATTCCCTTTGTAAGTCGGCTGCTATCGAGCTGCTCCCCAAGAGTGACACGCTCCCATGAATTATTCTCTTTGAAAGTTCAGCTCCCGTTGCCAGTCACTCTCTGTTTTGCTCCGGCACTACCTTCCACAGATAGACACATTTTGGAGTGATAACAAGAAACGTCAGCAGTACAGGAACTATGGCACAGCTGTGCAGTGGAATGAGGTTTAGAGTAGAGTGTCAAAAGCCTTTCGGGTTCGTGCTCCACTTTTTCTGAAGAAAGACAGAAGGCCGGGCTTGAAACACCCTTGAAAAGCTTTCTGGTTTTATGCTTGCATTCGCAATTTATTATCTATTTATTTATGCCTGTGTTTGCTCCATTATATCTTATCCCGCTAACTATATAAGATAATAGTAACTAATCAAACGAGGGTACAGTTTTGCTGTAGTAATTTCAAAAGTCTCCTTTATGTATATGCCTTTGCATTGTTTGGGTGATATCGCTCATTAAGAGTCTGCCTGCGATCATAAAGGCATCACAGCAAATATATTTAATTATTTCAAATAAGATTGCCAGGTATGCTCTCGGCTATTGCAACCAAAATGTAGACAGAGTGATTTATGTATGTGATCCCCCCCCTTCCCAGTCATCAGAAATGAATGTAACTGCAGTTGCTTGGATTCTCAATTGTTTTCATATGTTGATTATTGCCTTGAGTGGCCATGAGACGGGAATGAAACAGATAGATCAATGTCCACCCACGTGCATTTTGCAACCTGCCAGTTTGAGTTTCTTCCTAGCTAGAAAGAGACAGGCACAGATTATCCTCATGGTCATTTCAACACAAAATTAGAAACTGTGTAACCTCAGGTCAAAAACAAACAATTGCCGTCACACACCGTTAGAAGTGAAATCCCCTTAAGAGGTAAAACACATTTGCTTCTCAACAGTTTTCTCTGATTCATAATTTGCTCTTGTTTTGTGACAGGTCGGCGCGGCAGGAGGTCAACACAGACTTCCGTTCTCGGTGTGGTTGCTCAGGGCATGGCAGCTTTGAAGGAATGCCCCTCTAGAAAGAAAACCGTGTATGACTTTCTACTTCATAAATTGGGATTTCGTGTAATTCCCACCTCTAGCCTGACATTCACTGTGGCACAGTGGAGGAATAGTGAGTCCAAATGCAATTGGACTTGCGTCATTGTCATGAGCCTGCATCAGGGTGACCATTTGCCAAGCTTGAGGACAGCTTGCATTTAGCTATCCAGGTATCTTCCTAGGTGTACTGGAGAGGGTATCCAGTGTGAGGGGGGCTAGGGGGACCCATGTGAGCTGTTTGACAGTGGAACAGATTCATTTGGGGTTTTCATGTGCAGATGAATGACCACCTACTAAAGAATGCTTGGCACATGGGCTCCTATACTTACACATGGCTAGACCAGAAGATTCCAAAGACATTTCAGATTCTGTGTTACTATATCTCTGGAGCAGTTTGGTAATGTGGACTATTCATTATCTCTAAGCAGAGGCAAGAAATTCAGCAGAGCCCCATCCTTCTTCCTAGGATGGTCAACTTTTCTAGCAGGGCTCTTCAACCTGCAGTCGCAAGCAAAACAGATCAGGTTCCTTTTCCTAACAACTTGTCTTCTGTTGCCCAGAATACAGAATGCTTGTGAAAGAACTTATGGCTTAAAATGTAAAATTTCAAAGCCAGCAGCAAAATAAATCATGGTACGTTCCCTCTCCCCACCCCCACTCCCCGGATGAAAGGGAAATCTTGGGAAGTGAAGTACAGGCAACATCTTTCTTCAGAGCAAACCTAATAATCATACTTAACATGCCCTCACATTGATTCCTGCCAGGTGCAAAAAGGCATCTTGAGAACGTCAGTAGCATGCTCCAGAATTATTAATGTCTGATTCCACCAACTGCATTGCATAGAAATTTTCACACAGCCGAGTTTTGCGGTGTGATCTCTGTGGCATTTGGGGCAAGTTAAACCTTGCATTGAAAAGCATTTCACTCTTGCCAGATATAAATCTTTTATTGAGTGTTGTTCTACATTCCCCCATAGGTTTCCAGTAATTCCACTGGAAAATTTAGAAATTGAGTCAGGCATGGGCAAGAGGGAAAAGTTTCTCTTTTTCAGACTTCTTTTTTGTCTGCCATTCCCTGGCCCCATCTAGGCCTTTACATTTCTTGTTGCAGCTGAAACTGCTCAGAAACAACAGGGCACAGCTTAGCAATCTGTTGTGACACAGTTTTACATACAGTACAATCTCTCATGCCTAAACCCGAAGCATCCAGTTTAGCATCTCTGGAGATGGCAATAGATTCACCACTCTCTCCTCCTCCTTTTCCATTTTGAAAGGAAAGGGTGGATCTTCTAAAGCAGTGGTTCTTGGACTGCAGCTCCCAGAAGCCTCCACCACTCGCTGTGCTGGAAGGGATTTCTGGGAGTTGCAGCCCAGGAACATCTGGGGACCCACAGGTTGAGAACCACTGTTCTAAAGAGTTAAAATGCCCTCATCCCCTTGAATGCAAGGGGAGAACCCTCCTGACCCAACCTGTAATGAAAGCAACAAAGGGCCTTGTGTCACTTTAAAGACTTAACGCCTTTTATCTGGCAATAACTTGGGGACTGTTGCCTGTTTTATGAAAGCCTCTGTCCCATAAAACCTGTGTGTCTTTTAGTTGACACCGAGACTGGTTGTTTTTGCCATAACCGACGAACACCATTACCCAGAGCAGGAGGCAGGGAACAGATTTGGAATGAACCTGTTCTATCAAGCACAACGCTCAGCCACTCCGCCAAAGAGGCAGGGAGCTTTCAGCCTCATTTCTCACTCTGCATCAAAAGTGACATGGACTCAGCTTGGCCCCAGCCTCTCGGATGTCATCATGTTCCCATTGTGTTTGTGGCCCCCTGGCATTAGGAGACGTTTCCGAGAGGGATCCTCCACCACTGCCACTTTCAATGTTCCCGACTCAGCGAGGATGAGATGATCTGCGTAGGCTGTCACTGAGAGTGCGTCAAAACAGCAGTGATGTCTGGGGAGCAGCGGACGGGCAAAGAACAGCTTCTCCACCCAGCTAGGGACATCTCGTTCTGCTTCGTACTTCTTGGGAGGGTGTTGCGCGAGAGATGAGGCTCCTTGCAGAATAACCTCTACCTGCTTTTTAATGCTGTTCCAGTTTCTGGGGCATTTTTTTTTAAAAAATGGTAATGCTACATAATGTCAATGCAGACATGGCGGGTATTTGGCAACAGACTTGTGTGTCCCAGAGATGCAACAGTGGGTTGGGTCTGTTCACGCGTGGATGCTGGGGAGTGGGGAACACAGTCCTTTCTAACTTTCCCTGGAATGAATGAATCAGCTCTGCCCAGACTAAAGAGATTCACTAAAATGATTACTGGGCTGGGGCACCTCCCTTATGAGGAAAGGCTAAAACATTTGGGGCTCTTTAGTCTGGAAAAAAGGCGCGCCCGAGGGGAGATATGATTGAAACATACAAAATAATGCAGGGCACGAGTCAAGTGGATAGAGGGACGCTCTTCTCCCTCTCCCAAAGTACCAGAACTAGGGGACATACACTCAAATTGAGGGCTGGGAGAATAAGAACAGACAAAAGAAAATATTTTTTCATCCGGCGCATTGTTAGTCTGCGGAACTCCCTGCCACAGGATGTGGTGATGGCATCTGGCCTGGATGCCTTCAAAAGGGGATTGGACCGATTCCTGGAGGAGAAGTCCATCACAGGTTACAAACCATGATAGAGATGTGTCATCTCCAGGCTTAAAACTGGGGTACTTCAAGGGCCAGATGCAGGGGAGTGGTATTAGAACACAGACATCTAGTCTCGTGCACTCCCGGACGCATCTGGTGGGGCCACTGTGTGATACAGGAAGCTGGATTAGATGGGCCTTTGGCCTGATCCAGCATGGCTCTTCTTATGTTCTTATGTTCAGAAGTACGCAGTCATGTGAGATGTAAGGCAGGTGCTGTTTTCTGCTCCATGAAGATAATAACCTCACTGGCAAAAGATCATGCCCAAGGGAAGAAACCCAAGCTGTCTGTCTTCCCTACACCAGGATCCTCTCCCTCGGAAACTAGGTCAACTCTGGTGTAGGGAGGGGCCGGGTGGCATAAGCCTTTGCAACAACAGTACTAGGCAAGGTGCTGAACAAGGTGGCTGGAAAACTGAACAGCAGAGCACCTGAGGGACCCTGCAGGGAAGAGGCAGGATTTCAGAATATTTAAAATTTGCCCTTTGAAGAATTTCGAAACTTCCACTGCAGCCAAACTTTTGAGAGTGTCCCAGGAAGGTTATTATAAGGTCTTTCTTGGTACAACCGGTCTGATCTCTCCTTCAAACCTCAAGTCCCTTCAGGCCTTAGACTCAGCTTAGGAATCGGCTAGCTGGAAGGCTGCTCTCTTAGGAAAGGCCCACCTTTAACTCCGACCCCCTTCCCAGGCAGAGTTGGCTGGAAAAATGCCAGAGAGGGAGGAAGAGAGAGAGAGAGAGAGAGCCTTCTCCGTGACCCCCACCCGTTCCTGCCCCTGGGTCTGCTGGCCAAAGGATGCCGGACTGTGGCCCCCAGCTGCCTTTTTGGTTCAGGCACACCTGGGCTGTAGTTTTCTAAAGGGGGTTTTAGCGGTGAGGGATTCCCTTTTGGCAGAGGCATCTAGCATTGCGTTGGATGGCATTCGTCTGCTTCCGCGTGTGCTGCTGTTGGCCCACCTTGAGCATCATCTAGGCTAGGGGAGCGCCGCGGAGGGGTTGGGGGGTGGTGAATCATCATCCCCAGAGCTCACAAACGTTGCTTTTCGGGGAGGAAGAGTCCGGGAACTCCCCCCCACACACACACACACCCCAGCTAGCAGAAAGACATTCCCAGACCCTCCCTCCCTCCCTCCAACACAGACAGGGGCACATGCGTAACACAGATCGATACAACAAACCCGCCACGGCTCGGTGTCGCAGGCGGTCACCCGTCCCATCGCTTCAGTCTCTTTGGCTCTCGGCCACCCAATCCCACCAAATGCCCCCATCCCACCCCAAGCGGGGCTGGGTTGGGGGAGTTGAGTGCCGGGCCACCGGCCGGACCACACCGTTTTACCTCACCACCCCTACCACCCCCAAACGACCACGGGCGCCCCACGATCTGCTCACCCCAAGAGCCCCACGTTCCCACGCACGCCGTGTCGCTCGGAAAAGCAACGGCCATCTAGCCTTTCGCAACTTACCCGGACGGTTTGATGCGCTTCTTCTCCCCCCTGGCTGGGTGACCCCTTAGCGTGCGCCTTTTCCCGCCGGGGACAAGGCCGCCTCCAGTCCGGAGGGAAGCCGGGAGCAGGTTTCCCTGCGCCAGCCGAGTGCTGATTTATTTACACACCTCCGGGATCCCCGACCTCCCTTCGCTCGCGTCCCGACGGCCGGGCGGCGCACGCGTGTCCAGCAAGCTGCAGGGATTCCAAGCGTGTCCCCCCCGCCCGTACTCCGTCCAGCCCGGCGGTCCTCCTTCGGTGGGGATCAGGGAGGGAGGGCGGTGGGTCACGAAACTCCCCTTGCCCTCCACCTCTCAAGCACGATCGGAGCCGAATCTCTATTATTTTTATTTATTTATTCGATTTATACGCCGCCCATCTGGCAACAAGCCACTCGGGGCAGTTCGCAACATAAAACAAACTGGTTACAAAAATACACCTTCCCTTCCTATACAAAAACACCCATCCACACAGCGCTTCTATTAGAAGCGCCTTCGCCCAAAAAAAGGGGGGGGGCTCTTTGCACGCCAATCCAGCCCCTGCCAACCTGGACACCGCGAGCATGGCTACGGGGGGGGGGG
>JAHTLZ010000054.1:11931586-11984152 GCA_023846285.1 Phrynocephalus versicolor
CCCCCCCCCCCCCAGCTGGCCGTGTGCGGGGCCCGGGAAGGCAGCCGCCGCCGGAGCCGTGACGTTGCCGAGGTGGTGGTGAGTGTGTATTTGGGGGGGGGGAGGCGATGCGTGGGCGTTTGCGTGGCGGTGGAGGTGCTGCTGGTGGTGATGGGGACTGAAGAGAGAGCAGGCACCGGCTTGGGGGGGGATCGCGAAAGGGGGCGGCGTATTTGGGGGAAGTCGCGGAGAAGCCCCGACTAGGCGACGTAAACAAACCGCCGGGATTCTCCTCCCCCCTCCTCGATTCCGGATTGGATTGCTTTTTTGCTGGCTTGTTTCCAAGAAGAACACACACACACACACACACACACACACACACACACACACACACACACACACACACACACACACACACACACCGCAGGGTGGAAAGTACCGCCGGGGAAACGGGCAGCGGCGTAGCGATAAATTTGGAAGTGCTCCCTCGTCCTGGCGAGCTTCTGCATAACCAAAAGAGGTTCGGGTCGGCAATACGTGCCAAGCAGGTCTTTTGTAGAGGTAATGGCTCTTCATTGCCTGTCCAAGACCATCGCTCGTTCCCATGGCCACAAGGGTTAGTTAGCTTACAGCAAAGGACTGTATCTGGATCCTGGCGAAGTCCATTGCACTCCTGTCTCATAGGCGGATTGCAAATTGCTCAAAGGGGCCAGAGAAACCTGTAGTGGATGATGGGAAATGCCATCCTACTTGCCACTCCCAAAAGTCCCCTCGCTTGCCACCATTGGTGCCAGGGCACCTTCACTGGTGCAGACTAAAATATGCATGTGAGACTATTTTAAGGAAGAGCTAGAGCAAGAGCGAGAGAGAGAGAGAGAGAGAGAGAGAGAGACTCCTTATGTAAGTATTTCTATCCCTTTGGGTTTTTTTTTTTTTGTTTTGCCCATAGTTTAACAATTATGTACCTGGCTACCTGGCTCCTCTGTTATTCACACAGCAGCTTCATGAACTAGGTGAAACTAGGAGAGAGACCCTCTGAGCCCTGGGTGAGCCTATAGTGGCAATTTTAATATAATCTTCTCCCATCCTCATTGGATGCTGAAAGCCCTGTGCTACTTGGCCACATTTCCTAACCTTTCAGAGAGGTGGCACTTTGTATTTGCTCTGTCCAATGTGCCGTTCACGTGCTGAGGTCATATGCAAAAAGTAATGCCGTTTTGAAAAATCAGTGCACTGATTTCTTTTTTTTATTTGGAATCCCTCTCGGTTCTGAGTTTTCCTAGTGGCAGTCACTTGCTAGCTTCTGCACTGCTTGTCTGCCTGTCCCCCCCCCCCCCCAAATAACACTTCCCTTCCCAATGATAAATGACTCCATTGATACATTATGGCTTCAGGGTCCTTTAAAAATTGCAGCATTGTCTCTTCATGAGAAATTCCTATGGGATCACACACCTGAAACGATGTGCACAGGCAAAAGGCAAGAGTATTGGCCCTATAAAGATGACTTACATTTTTGCATTTGGCTTTATTTACCTGTCATTACGTGTTACCCATCAATCGTAATGGTAAGACAACTTGGGCATCTGAAATGCAAACCACTCTGTGTTTCCTATCCCAAGTAAATGATAACACAGATTTAAAGAGACATTGACCCAGAACTGGAGTGGTGGGCTCTTGGTCTTCAGCTTCAAGAAGTCCCAACTAATGAGGGATTAGGGGAGATGCAGTCCAAAAATAGTTGGCTGGATAGCTGAGTGGTTTAGTTACCTGGCTGCAGAGCTACAGGTTGGGAGTTTGATTTCCCGCTGGGGCGCCTTGGAGAAGAGCCACATTCTGAAAAGAATCCCCATAAGTCAGAATTGACTTGATGACAGGTGACGATGATTAGTCCCCAAAATGTGGATTTTTGGGAGAATAGTCACCAAACGACATTTCTTGTTGTCTTCTGTTCCACCGGTGCTAAGTGTAACAAGTTTCCTGTGTTGGTAATTTTATCCACTGCCCTGGACATTTCCCATCTCGTTAACCACACATTCAATTGAATCCAGCTTTTCATAGTCTGTTGCCCTGCAACTAAAGGACCTCGGCCCCCATCCGCCATCACACAGGAGGAATGGGCACCATCACATAAAACCTCCAAGAAAACAGCCCCAGCCTACCTTTACGGGCGGTTGTAAAAATGCTGCATTGTCTGCCGTTTATATTGCTGCATCCTTTATTTTCTGCCTGTTGATGTAAAATGATACACATAAGAACATAAGAACGTAAGAAGAGCCCTGCTGGGTCAGGTCAAAGGCCCATCTAGTCCAGCTTCCTGTATCTCACAGTCGCCCCACCAGATGTATCTGGGAGTGCACGAGACTAGATCTCTGTCTCCTGATACTACTCCCCTGCATCTGGTATCTCCATCGTGGTTTGTAACCTGTGATGGGCCTTTCCTCCAGGAATCTGTCCCATCCCCTTTTGAAGGCATCCAGGCCAGATGCCATCACCACATCCTGTGGCAGGGAGTTCCACAGACTAACAACACGCTGGGTAAAAAGAAATATTTTCTTTGGTCTGTTCTTACTCTCCCACCAATCAGAGTATGATAAAATTCTCCCACGACACTGCGTAGCATCAATGCCCTGTTTCATAAATCAGGGATTCGGTCCACACATTCGGGATCTTTCAATTGATACAGAGTTCTTGTTAAAGGGGGGGGGGCGCTTTTGAAGGGGACCGTGTGGTGAGCTGCCCTGCTGGAGACTAGTTGGAAATGAATGGCTTTTTAAGGTTTTGCTAGCAGGACTGGGGAAGCTTGGAGTGCCCAGTAGAGAATTAGATGGAGAACGGTGAGCTTGCCCAACATTATATGGCTACAGTCGCAGGATAAGTGGAATGTTGTGCAGAACCCGTTCCTGAAAGACTCAAGCAGATGGATTTTTCTTTCCAGAGAAATTACAGTGCAGAGAGTCGTTGGCGGCTTCTCTACTTCTCGTGTGACTCCACACTCCTTTTTCAAGCTGTCAGCCCTTTCCCTCGGGTGCCCTCCAGGTGGGTCGGCCTATAGCCGCCATGGTCCCCCCCCCCCAAGTGCCATGAATTCATCGTCTCCGGAGTTCCAGATTAAGGACCTGGGTTCTGATCCCCAGGCAGCCATGAATGCCTATGGGTGAGACTTCAGCAATAAATTCCTCTAGGCATAACCCATTTCCTAGAGCTATTTCGAAGAGAACAGACTGATAGGAGAACCCTGTGTGCAGCCACGAAAGCTCCTTGGTGGGAGAGCTGCTTATGAACGCCATACATAAATACAGGCAGAGTGTAAACAACTCCGTTTATAACCATTATTAAGCCTGGCTCTGGAGCAGGGTTATCGTATGATGTATGGAACGACTGTCCTTTTAAGGGAGGGGTGGCTTCCCCCCTCCTTACCCTCCTGCCTTCTTGCTTCCTGTGATTTAAGAGCTGCAGTCATTTTCAGCCACCGGATCACTTGTTATTGGCTTTTTTTGCCCTTTGATAATTAAGCCATCCGACATGGTGGCGGGGCTCCCCTCGCTCGCTATTAATTCCTGCCTCACGCCTTGGGCCAAAACAGCCGGAGCATTCTGACAGCCAGAATAGATGCTGTATCATTTTCCACTTCAGGATTCCATAATGTGATTATATGTGCAATTTCCATGGGTAATCCGAAGGCAGATCTCCGTTTGCATGGGAGGCAGCTGGAAGAGCCCCATCTCTTGGAGCAGGGACCCGATCTGGCCTCTGGGTATGTGCTAAGGAAATTATTGTCTGGCAGGTTCTCCCTTCAGAGGAGGCTTATTAAATGCACTAGCGGAGTGGGCAGATACTTGTCAGACAGTTCAATGGCTTGTTCTTTTTTTAATGAAATTTATTTCATGGGGGGTTGCTACTCAGTGGCACACAGAAGGTTTTGGTTTCTATTTCTGACCTTTCTAGATAGGACCCTGTCAGGAAACTCAGCAATGGTTTGCCCATTTGTGTCAGAATCTTGCTGACTGCAACTCCTGAGATCTTCCACATTTCCCAGTCAATTTCAGAATAAGAGAATCTTATTTTCTAGAAGGGCTTGTAGCCATGTTCATCCAGGCAAGCCTCACAGGTCAATGCAAAAATAAAACATTTAAAAAGTCAAAAACCTGGTGGCACCTTCAAGACCAAAAATATAAAAGTTGTCTTTTTAAACTTATTTCTGTTTTGCATTGACAGGTACCTATAATTCTTTTATAGAGAATCTGTGCACCAGCCTATCCTCCCTCCTGGTCAGCCCTACATAGTGCAGAGACTAACTAGCCTCCTGACCATGCGGTCCTAAAACAAAATGTGACTGGTTGCCTCTCCCTGAATGTGCTTGAATTTTGAAATGGTTTCCTAATATCCAAGTGGTTTTTAATTCAGAGGTGGTTTTCTGACTCCTAAGAGCTTGCCAGTAATTGCTGAAACCTTATTAAATGTCTCTTCATGAGTATAGGGACTAGACACTTAAAAAATAAAGGTGAGATTCTCTTTGGAAGAAATCACAGAGCTCCAAAGGGATATAGAGACTGGTCTGCTCCTAAAATCTTTTAAGGCAATTCTACGGACTGACTTCAATTTAGGGAAGGGATATCTTCCCTAAAGTGGAATGCCACTTCATGTCTTACTGTTGGTATAATTTCTTTTTCTTTTAAAAAAACATGATCTAGGTTTCCATTTTCAGCCCAAACCCACGACACCTGGGCTTATACCCTTAGGCAGGGGATGGTTCAGGAATTCTTTCTCTGCGACTTCACTTCCTGAATTAATGTGCAGGTTGTTTCCCCAGATCTCTTTTGACAATTCTCTGCTCAAGTACTTGTTTGCTAAAATGTGTTAGGGGTTGGTTCTAAGACAAAACATGCCTGCAAATCTGTTTTCTGACACTGGTGTGTTTGTAAAGGAAAGCCTGAAGACTCTATGTAAAAATATATTATTTTAAATCACCAAGGTTTGTACTGTAAGTACCTTTGTAAAAACCACACCGCTGTGGGGACAGACCTGGACGGATGAGATGAGCAGAGGAAAGTTGATGTGGACCAGTAAGAAACCAGCTTGTCATTCCGTAGTATGAAGTGCACGTATAAGATTAGAAGCTGGCACAGATATTTATTTTCCGCCTGTCGGTTCCTTTCTTTTTCACTGGTTTCTCTCTCCATCATCGCTTTCAGAAGCCATGATCACAAAAGCAATGCCCACAAGACTGCAGACTTACATAATGTTCCAATGAAATGAGTTTTGTGTGTGTGTGTGTTTTTGTACACAGTTGCTGTCTTCCTCTTATCCTTGTGTGTGTGTTTCTCTGGCTCGAAGGCATCATTAAGTATAAAAGGGGCACGTACGGCTGAGTTCTCCCTCTTCTGGTGCCGAGATGAAAGATCTGTTGCTTGCATTCAAGACTATGTTGGAAACAGACCAGATTCGTTGGCCTTACCAAGGCGGACAGGTTAAGACGTAAGAAGAGGCCTGCTGGATCAACTCAAGGGCCCATCTAGTCCAGCTTTATGTATCTCTCAGTATCCCCACCAGATGCCTCCTGGAAGCCATGAGATAAGATCCCTGTCTCCTGATGCCACTCCACTGAGTCGGGCACTTGTAGGTCCCCTCCTTTTAAGCCTGGAGATCACACACATCCCCTTCATGGCTTGTCACCTGGGATGGACTTTTCCTCCAGAATTCAGCTCAATCCCCTTTGAAAGGCATCTAGGCCAGATGCCCTCACCCCATTCTGTGGCAGGGAGTTCCACAGACATAACAACATGCTGGGGAAAGAAATATTCTCTTATGTCTGTTCTGGCTCTCCCAACCCTCAACTTGAGTGCACCGCCTATGGCTTCTGTCAAGAAAATGTGTGGTAGGCCCTTCAGTGTGACCGAGCGCCCCACCACCCATCGTAGTGGCTTCTCTCTAAGACACACAGGGGCCCTCCTGCTCTGTGGGAATGGTGCTGAGGGGTCTGGCCGGAGAGAAGGGATTGCCACTCGCAATGAGACGCCCTTGAGACCTCAGGATAAAAGAAAGGTCTCTTCCGTCATTTACTACCTGTGCTGTCTACGTTGGAGGTGGCCAAGGACCAGGACAACCACTCTGCTGTAATCCTCCTTTTTGTTTTGAAATATAAACATTCAAGCACAGCTCTGGAGGAAGATGCAAATGAAGAAGAAACAAGAATGGGATGCAGAAGCCACTGTGGGGAGACCGAGCAAAACCCGCAGGGTCCAGCCTTCCGTTTTGAACAGCATCCAATTCACCATCTCTGCGGGCTTGCCTGCAGCGCTGGAAGGTGATGTGGTCTCCTACAGGAGATGCTGTCCTACAAATCAAAACAGACACACCTTCAAAGCTTCTGAACAAATCTTGCCATTTGATCTTTTCGACTACAGCTCCCATAATCTCCCGAGCTAACTTTCTCCAGACGGACGAAACTGTTTGGATGAGCAGCGAAACGTTTCACTCTCTCAAGAAAAAGAAGTCCAGTTGCCATGACTCAACTTCCAGAATGTGTGACCAATATGATTTTTGCTTTTCTTTTTAAAATGCTTTGCCAAAAATCTGTTTCTGAACCCTTTGACATCCTTATGAGTTATATGGACTCTTTAAGGTCCCAGATATCTCCAGTCCCACCCTTACTGCTGTTTGTAGTCACCGCTTGACAGCTGGGGGGGGGGCACCGCAGCAGGGGTTACAGGAGGGGATGGTTCATTTTCATCCTCAATAGCTCAACATATTTCTAAGTAATCAGGGCCTTTAAACATCAGCCACCTTGCAAGCCCTTAGTCAAATGCAACAGCTCTGTGCAAACACTGGTCACTTAGCAACCATGTCTTCTGTTTGCAGCAGGGTTGAATTTTTAAGAAAATGAAGCTTGGGGGGGGGTTGCTGGGGGCTGTTTTCCCTCTTTTCTAAAGGCAGGAAAGCTTCAAAGCTTGCTCCAGAAAGTAAGGTCAGTGTTGGCCCGTGCTCCTTTACTGCCTGAAACATGATGGAAAGGAAGCGAGACTTGTGTTTCCAGAGGGCCTTTGCGAGGGGCAGTGGTTCAGGAGTTCAATACAACCCCCCAAAAGCGTGCTGCATAAGGACGACCCCTTGGTGCTCAAAGTGCTCCCTGGACAGTTTAAAGTTTTATTTCACAGGCTACACAGTCTCCCTACCCCCCAACCAGCAGACTGGGTACTCAGTTTACTGACCTTGGAAAGATGGAAGGTTGAGCCATACTCGGGCTGGCTACCTACCTGAGCCTTGGATTAAGCTCAGGCCATGAACAGAGTCTGTCCGTAACACCCGATCATCTCCAGCAGGACATTTGAGCGTGCCATCACTGAAAGAGGCCTGTAAATCTTTGACGAGAAATCGGGCTTTCTCAGTGGCGGCCCCTTGGCTCTGGAACCAACTTCCTGCTGAGCTCTGTCTGGCAGCTTCCCTCCCAGTCTTTAAGAAGCATCTAAAGATGCGGCTATTTAAAAAGGCTTTCCCCGGATATTAATCTGTTCTAATAATGATTGCTATTATGTATTTATTGTTTTTATCTGCAGCCCATCTTGCGCCTGTTCTATGTTTTTGTTATATATTGTTTACTAGTTATTGTGTTTTTATCTTTATACTTGTGCTTATCTATGATATTGTATTTTACTGATTTCTGTTCAGTTTGTAAACCGCCCAGAGTAGCCATGTAGCTAGAGGGAACGGTGTATGATTGTGAGCCGCCCAGAGACCTTTGGGTAGTGGGTGGCATACAAGCTATAAATAAATAAATAAATAAATAAATAAATAAATAAATAAATAAATAAATAAATAAATTCACTGCAGTCCTGCAGTCTGACCACTGTGCCACTAGGCCCCGCCCAAATAGCCGACTTTATTCTTAGTGGTCAGTCTGAAACATGGTCATTCAAAGGTAAAACCCACCGAAACCAATAGGGCTTGCTCCCTAGCAAATACCATTCAGATTGCAGTCAAGTCAAGCAGTCCTATACCCGGTTCGTGCTGGACCAAAAGATATGCAGCTGCCCCATCGTTGGCGCATCCACCCAGTTCCCATCTCCACCCCCTCATATCTGAGAAGTGATTTTTGGCATTAAAAGCCCACCCTTCTGAGCCATCTTTCCCTTCCCTGAGCATTTCTGCTCCGGTGAAATGACCCTCGCAAGATCTGACAGTCTCAAAGAAAAAACAAACTTGGGATTGTTCACGCAATGCCCAGTTTAAGCAGACGAAGTCAAGCCATCGTGGTGAAAAAACAAAACAAAACAAAAAGGCTTTTATTGGTAACAAGACACAGATACTGCTAGGACACACTCCACTAACACAATCCACTAGCAGAGATGACAGCCCACAAGGAATCAATTGCAACACCGTTAGCTACTGTGCTGTTATTAGCACAATATTAACACAAAATCTATACATGGGCTCTCATCCGTCTGAGTGTGGCCAAAGCTTGTGCACATACTTGGAAAGCGGCAACCCGGCATGGTTCCATATCTATTTGGCTGAATACCACCCAGCATGGGTGGATCTGCAGTACCAAATCGGAAGTAGAGTAGGCACACTGAATCAACTGAACTTACAGAGAAGTTGACTCAATCCAAATCCCCACTGATTCTACGGGCCTGATCCAGCTGCATTGTGTCACAGGATCTCTGCCAGCATCTCATGTACGCTTGTCACAGATATGCTACACAGATAAGTTTCAGCTTAAAATCTTTCAGTGTGCCATCAACAATATGCCCTGCCACTAAACAATGTTCAGCCCGCAAGTAACACTGGAGGAAACAGAGGTGGGCCAGTCCGCCTCAACATACGCTGCACTTTGTGCATGCCAAGGAATGCATTTTGTATTACGGGGAATTTATCAACCAAGTCTTAAACCCTTGTGTCTCACAGCATTGTCACTGGTCCCTCCCTTTCCCCATCGTTGCCTGCCAGTTTGGCTGCCTCTTGATTTTTTTTACACCGTTTTAATCTTTATTCCACTTGTATGATGCTTGCAAATGACCTTCGGCAAGTGACTTTTAGGATGATTTCTCCGGGGCAGACCTACCCCCCCCACACACTTTCTCTGTAGGGGGGGGATATTGCAAAAGGTGTTTGCCCTTTGCTCTCTTGGAGACTGAGGACGGCTGTTTGGATGCAGCCTCAAAAGGGTAACAAACACACGCGTGCACGCACACACACAATGCAAAAGAGTTCAAAAAGCTGACACCTTGGGGGAGGGGGTGTCAGTTTTTCAGTAGCAGTCTGCTTCGTTCTCTTGCACACTCCCTGCAGCAGACAGGATATCCTGCAAGAGAGACTGGGGACTCTGCTCCCGGTGGTCACTGCTTTCTTCCAGAGACTTCCGCAAACCCTCCAGGTCCATCGCTTGTAAAATCAGGGGCAAGTGCTCCGGGTCCTGCAAAAACCTCTCCGCAAAATCCCCGGCTGGAGAGAGGAAAGCAGGAGGAGAGGCACCCCTCGGGGTCTCCGCTGGTTCAGTGCCGTTGTCCAGCACCGACCTTTTCCCCTGCTCTGGGCAGCTGTCCTTACAAATCTTCGATTTCACCATGAGAAGGACCTCGCAGGCTTTCAAAGCGACCGGACGGTCACAGTCACGCAGGGCTCCAAAGAGGAACTCAAAGAGTTTCACCCGGCAGAAGGTCTGCAGCAATTCAGGCAGGGAAGGCGGCAGGGAATCGCCCGCGTACGGACACTCCGCAAACCCGAACCGGACCAAGGTTTGGCCGACAAAGACCTCCACCAGTTCCAAGGCAGTCACCTTGACTTCCCAGTCTAAGTCTCCGTCCATGGCTTGGATCGCTTTGGAAATGAACGGCTCGGGGGCAGCCAAGACGTCTGGGTGGCCTTCTTTCAGCCAGTCCCTGAAGACTCCCATCACAGCTCGGCGAGGAAAGCCTTCGGAGTCGGCAGACAAGATCTCCAGCAAGCGAACCCCAGCGCCAGCCTTGAGGACAAGAGGCAGACTCAGAAAACGGTCTGGTGCGTTTCGCTCTCCCTTTCCCCTCCAATCTCAATGCCTGAGCTCTGAGTGCCGCAGGATAAACATAATAGACTGCTCTTCTTCTTCTAAGTTAAATATCAAACCAATTTTCTAGCTTCAGCGAGGGTAGCCGTGTTAGTCTTTTCAAGAATTCCAGGCAAAAATCAAAGAAAAACAAAACAAAAGACACAAACATGTGGCACCTTAAAGACTAACTTTCAGATTTTAATGTAACGTTTCGTCTGAAGAAGTGCACACGTGCACGAAACGTTACATTAAAATATGAAAGTTAGTCTTTGAGGTGCCCACAGGTTTGTGTCTTTGGTTTTGTTTTTCTTTGATTTGTGCCTGAAATTTGCTAGCTTGTGGATCGTTGGGAAGACCAGACGGCAGCCTCCCTTTTTTTACAGGAAGGAGGTGACAGTAGCATCAGGGGGAACCCCAGGTGTGAAAAACTGAGGAAGGGGGGTCTCCCCCCACAAACCCCAGCCCCATGAGGCTACATGGGCTGGCTTTTCACTCCCAAACCTCTGGGTCCACAGCTAGACAATGTGTAACCTGCATACTGTAATTAAAACTGTAAACCGCCCAGAGACTACTTGAAGTGGTATGGGGCGGTATATAAGCAGACCACTTTGCTTTGTTTTAGAGACCAAAAACACTGAGCGCTCCAGGCAGTTGTCTTTGGTGAAGAAGGCGGGCATTTGTGGCTTTAAAAAAAAGTTAATTATACAAAAAACAGATAAATCAAATGAGTTTGCATTTGAAATATGACAACAGCCAGAAACTATTGTGTAACATATATTTATATAAGTCCTAACTGATATGTACAGTATATACAGTATTAGAAATATGAAGGTGAAGAATTGTAATGTGCCTCGCCAATCCTGCATCCCCCTATTTTCCCGTTACCTCTATCCTCCCTTTCTAACCTTACTCCCACCGTATTTCCTAATTTGTTCCTTATAAATGTCCCTTATCTGGAAAAATTAATGTCTAAAAAAGTGGGGGAAAAGAAGGCTGGGATTCCATCAACAATTCTGCTCTTCCTCAGGCGATGACCCAGGACGGGGAAGTCCATTGCAGGAGGGCCTCCGATGCCAACATTCAAGGCTTGGGCAGGTTTGGGTGCCTAAAGGAACGGAGGCGCCTTCCGCGTTCTGGCTGCAGCCTGGGAAGGGCTAGAAAAGGTGGGCACGAAACAGAGCCGGAAACGCTGGCAATCAGGGCAGCCGACAGAGCTGTTCTGCATGGGCAGCGGGGACAGATAAAACACCCTTGCCAGCATGCCAGGTGTGGTACCTCTTTATGACTCCCATTGTGTTCTTTGCTGGGCCTCTCCGAGCCACCACTCTCCATTAGGGAACACTGCCCCAGGGCTCTCACAGCACTGGCCCGCACGTAGCTCTCCGGGTCGTCCAGGAGGTCTTCCACCAGCGCCGGCATTTCGGTGGCGAGCAGATCTTGGCAGAAGCCTGCCTGCCCTGCGGAGAGAGAGAAGGGCCCCCGGCTGCAACATCAACAACCACCCACTGGCTCTCTCCGTCTCCCATCGGCCTGGGGAGGAGGCAAGCCACCCGTTGAGAGGACGCACAGAAAAGCCTGCCCTGGAGAAATGCCCTTTATTTCAGAATCTCCTGAGAGAAGGATCTGTCAAACACACACAGAGGTTGTAAAGCTACAGCTTTGATGTGTGTGTGTGTGGGGGGGGGGGGAGATCACGGATTGGAGGACAGGCCCCAGACCCAAATGGCAGCCACATGGGCTGGGGGATTCTGGGAGTCGTCGTGCAAGAAGAACCTTTCTCAATCTCTTGAGGTTGGTTTCCTGGCCCTGTGTGCGAACTGCAAAGAATTATGGGATTTGAAGTCCAAAACATTTGCAGGAGACTGTGTTGAGCCTAGACGCCCTAAGCCACTGGTGTCCAGACTTTGGCCCTGCAGATGTTTTGGGCCACAACTACCACAGCCCTCTGGCATTGGCAATACAGCTGGAGGGCCAAAGTGTGGACACCCCTGCCCTAATCACATCCGATCTCGCCTGATTTCGGAAGCTAAGCAGGGTCGTCCCTGGTTAGTCCTTGGATGGGCCACCACCAGGGAATAGCAGGTGCTTGTAGGCGCCTGGAGTAGGAACTGGCAAGCCACTCCAAGAAAACTCCATGGACATGGAATCATGTAGAGTCGCTCACGACTGTAATGACACAACACACACACACACACACACACACACACACACACACACACACACACACACACACACACATGCGGGGAGAAGTTATTCCAGGAGCTGACGGGCAGAAAGAAATTGACGGGGGGGGGGAGAAGCCACCCCTCCACAGAACCAAGTTAGGCTGCCCCTGGAGTATCTACTTGGCTCGAGGCCGACACTGAAGGACCTCCTGTGAGACAACTGAAGGCAGTGGTCAGCCTCCCGATGGAGCAAGGCAATTAGGGAGACCTGTAACACCTGTCTCGGGGGAGGAGGGGGCTCTGGCAGGCCTAGAAATGAGAGAGAGAGAGAGAGAGACAACATCTGGGGGAGGGAGGAGGAAAAGGAGATTGATGTTTGGCAGGACGCTGTGGAGGAGAATGCCTGGCTCGTCGAAAAGCACTGAGGAGGTGAGGACTGAATTCCAGGGCCAAGGAGGATATAGGAGAAAGCCTCTTCCATGCACCCAAGGAGCAGAGAGACAGGAGTCAGCTCATGGGTTCAGCCCCTCCCAGAGGCAGCCCGGTGTTTGGAGAACAAAGGGACTTTGAGCTGTGGGGATAAAGAAACCCTAGCCAGTTGCTGCTACCACCAGCTAGGCAGACTTCGGGCAGGGCCACCTCTAAAGGAGAACAAGCCTTCTCAATTCCCAGAGGAGGCAGAGCATCACGGATCTGTGCTGAATTGTTTCCACCTGTTCTGAACTCCAGTGGACCTAATAAAGAACTATCTGGCACCACTTTTGAGCGCCTCATTATGAAGGGGGCGGCGGGGGCCGCTCACACCTCCGTGAACCCCGTCTGAGGAAACAGCACGGCTGTCATCGCCACACTCACCTTTCAGGTGTTTCACCAGCCGGGTGAGATACTCCAGGGCCGAGTCACGCACTTCCCAGCTTGGGCTGCACAAGCGCTTCGGTAACACGGCCAGCACATCTGCCGAGGGAAGGCCACAGGGAGCAGAACAGAGTTCTAACTGAACGGAGACCCTCCCAGAGGTCACATCGTCTCCCCTCCTGCTGCTCGAGACAAGCCCAAATGCCCCGGAGTCTCTTCCTCCTCCTCCTCCTCCTCCTCCTCCCCAGTTTCCCTTTCCTTTGCTCCCCTGACTTTTACTCTTGCCACCAAATTTTATAAACTACTCCTGGAGTCATTTCCACCCAAAAGCTCCACCTGAGGCTCTTTTCCCCCCAAAATGGGACAAGAAGTGGAACAATACGCCCGTCGGCCCCGTCAGCTATTCATCGGCTCCTTCATTCTACACCTGTGACCTAGTTTCTCAATCAACGGCTGCTGGGAGGTTTATACCTTTGAGAAACTGTTTCTGCCGCCCCAAGTCAGGAGGAGGGCCGGAGGTTTCCGAGGAACTCAGAAGCCATGGGAGCGTGGCTTGGAACGCCTTCTTCAAAACCTGGAAGGGAAACAAAATGGAGCCCTTGAAATCCGTGACGCCACTGAACAGAGAGTCTTTGGGCAACGAATTTTCGTTCCTTCTGAGCTGATGCATTATCCTACAGTAGCCATTCCTGCTGGCCCCAAAGGGAGCCTTCCAACATCTGGTGAGTCACCCTGTACTTTAGCAAGGGGCTATATTCCCCTGGAACTAATCACTAGGACAGGGGTGTCCAAACTTTTTCAAGGAGAGCCAGATTTGCTGAGGAGAAAATGTGGGGGGGCCAGCCATTCAGCCACATTTGGCCCCCGGGCCAGACTTTGGACAAGTCTCTATAACATGCAAGGAGGTGGGGAGGACGCTGCAGCGACGGAGCCGGGGATGGGTAGGCCAGGCAGGTGGCTCAGGGGGGATGGACAGAGGCAGGGAGGGCAGGCAAACTGTAAAACTGCAAGCTGATGTCTCCATCCAGTATGAGGAGGGGCCAGCTGGCAGGGATGCATGCCAGGCTGAGCTGGCGGGGAGAAGAGGCCGCGGGCCACTCAAAATTTGAAAACGGGCCGCATTTGACCCCCAGGCCTGACTTTGAACATGCCTGCACTAGGAGATGCAGGCAGCAATAGTTAAATTCATCCTCCCACTCAGTCTCCTGTACAGATCAAGTCTCGAGTGCCCTGACACACCAAACTCTCTCTTGGGGCCTGTAGAAGCTACAAATTCACACAGTGGGCCTCGCATTAGAGGTTAGAGAGCAGTGATGGTGGTAGGAGTGAGCATGGCATCTTTTTGTCTGTACAGTTAAAAGAATGTCTCTGAACCAAACAGATCCCCAGAGCAGCTTATGAATATCACTGGTGAATCTGTCCTTTGGGCTTAACAATGTGAAAGACACAACGTAAGAGGAATAAGAGGATGGGGGGGGGGACCAATGCTTTGGCACCAATTTCTAAATCAACCATTGAGGAGGAGGGAAACTTAGTAGACTTTATTTGTAATGGCCAGTGTTTTAAGTTACAGTTGAAAGAGGAAAGGGCACTTGCTTGTCACCGTCCTCCAAGAGTGGAGAAGGGGAGAAAAATCCAGCCTTATTCATCTTCGCAAAGTTATGACCGCATACTTACAGTGGAACTTGTATCTGGACTCTTCAGGTACACAAGAAGAATATCAAAGACCCGCTCCAGGGCTTCATCTGGAACTGAAGCTGTATGCACAAATAAATTACAAAAATACAGTTAGGAGTTGGAATAAATGGAACTCCTGGACTCACAATGCAAAGATCAATTTACAGGTCTAATTTAATACAAAACCAGGCTCAGCCGGGCTGCGGAACCATTCGACGTTTGCAACCCAAAACAAAGATACAAAGCAAGGCTGAATCAGAACCTCAATGGTCTGGTTAGCTGAGAAAACACAGGCATGGAAGTGATACCACCAAGAAATTAAAACCCCGGATCTAGGGTGGATGGAAAGAAAGAGAAGTTTCCGAAACCAGCCCGACAATTAGGAACGGCAGTGGGTGCTAGCCGGGCAGGACAAGTCATCAGGATTTGGAGAAGAGGCTGTTCTAGCTAGCTTGATGTCTGCAGAAGCCATGCTATTATACCTTGCCAGTTGGGAAAGGACGGGCACCTGCTCGTAACAGCCCCCTTTGCGTGGCAGGGGGTTAGGTTAGAGGGCCTTTCCATCCTCCGCATTCGAGGGGAGGGGGCCCATCCCATCGTGTTGGGCCAGGGCTTGAGAGAACAGGATGGGCTTTGCAAGGGAATCAACCAGATGGCAAGGGTGGGAGGGTAGGGTTAGGGTTAGGAAGGAAGCCCCATAATTGCAGGGCCAACACCCACCAGCAGTGACTCTCCTCCTTAGTCACCTGGGTAACTACTGAAAAAGGCGCTTCTGGCAAGCAACCTCATCCTTGAAAGATGCTTGAAGCACCGCTCTGAGCGACACACATGGGAGGCCTCCACGATGCGGTACCGCAGGCTGCATGTTCAAGAAGCACCCTCCAGGCAAACCTAGGGGCCCTCTCTGCAAGGGGAAAAAAACCAACCATCACACTCTAAAGACAATAATGAACACAACAAGGAGAGTGCAATGACTTACTTGCCCACCGCGAGAGGGCCCCGAGAAGGCCGAGGGCTGCCCGCTGAACCCGGAAGCAGCCCACCAGGGTTTTGCCGAGGGCAGCTCCCAGGGAGGAGGCAGGGACAGCCAGGCCGGCGCAAAACTGCAGCGTGGCCACCACCGAGTGGAGCAAAGGCGTCTGGGGGAAATCCAGGTCCGACAGGCAAGGCTGGAGGGAGGGAAAGAGACATGCGTTCCCAGGCTGTTGTATGGAAGGGCAGACGATCAGTGCTTTCCAGTATCTGTTTGGCAGTCAAAAGGCCTCGGGTTCAGCCGGGCGCCCCCCCCCGCAGGCCCCACCGCATCTCCAAGTAGCATTAGGAAAGAATCCACAACGGTCTGCTGGATGTGCTGGCAATATCGGGCTAGAGGCAACTTCTCATCTGCCAGAAGGGGGTCGTAGATACAGGAGGGAGTGGAGAAAACCTGGGTTTGCCAACTGAGGCCAAAGTCCCGCTTGCCAAGCCTTCCTCACTGCTGGCGAGGTGAGCAGCAGCGAGTAGCCTCTTCACAGCTGGAGGGTTGCATGGGGGGAGAGCCATCATTCCAGCTGCAGATTTACTTCTGCATTTTCTGGTGAAGAGATGTGACTCTCGGATGGCTTCCTGCTAAGAACGGGGCCCTGTGGCATGCAAAGCCCTCCTGATGCAAGGTCTGTTTTGGCCCCTTCCGGAGCTCTTACTCCTTCCCTTAATGCGAAGTGGGGACTGGGAAGGGGAATGATGCTATAATATAACCGTAAAGGACTCAGGTTGATAATCTTCTCTAATAAATGCTAAAACAATGGTCTCGGCACCCTTTCGTGCTGCCCTGCAGGGTCGTTCTGCATGCATTTTAAGACCACAGCCTTTTATGCTTGGCATTCCGCTCCCACCTCATTGTAGGCTTCCCCACCCCACCCCGAATTCTAACAACCTGCACGCACACCAATACACACACTCACACACATACACAGAGAGGAGAGAGAGAGAGAGAGACCTGACCACCAGTCTCACTCCATGTCTCAAATGAAATGGGTTTGGAATGAAAAAGGCCAGGAAGGGGTCTGTTTTTCGTCTTGTTCTCTTGTTGCTGATCATTCAGGCGACCTCTGCAAGAGTTTGCACCACTTGCACCCGCGTAACTGCTGACCCACTGACTATGTCAGGTAGGGGTATGTAGTACCCACAAAGTAGACCGGGTTACAGAACTACACCGCTGAGACTCTGGATCTCACCAAGGACTGGATCTCCTCCAGATGTGCCAGCGTTTGACACAAAAGACTGACGCACGAAGCTCTGGAGGACAGAAGGGACTCCGCAGAGGCAGCATTGGTAGGAGGATGACCTGGAAAACCTTGAGGGAAAGAAGGAATTGTGTCCAGTGAGCGAAAGGCTTCTCTAACACAGCTGGCAGGTAAGAGTCTACAAAGGGGAGCGGAAACCAAGCCACATCTCATCTAATTCCTCCCTCCAGAAAGGGCATTGCTATCTTTTCTTTACTCTGGCTTTCTAAAGCTCTCCAGAAGTCTTGGGTGACTACTTCCTGATTCCCCCCTCCTCCGCCCCAATCAGTAAGGTCCATGCCATCTATTTAAGCCCACCCATCACCCCTATTTCACTAGCACGGGAAGGCAAGTTTGAGCTCCTATGGTGACTTCAGCATCGTACCTGGGAAGGTGAAGTGAGCGCTGGAAGCAGCCCTTGAGACGCAGTCCATCGGCTGGAGCAGAAGGTGGAGGCTTTGCGTCTTAATTGCTGCTGGGCTTCAAGAAAAAAGGCAGATTCAGTCCCTGTCGCATCACCAGGCTCCTTCTTTGGCATCCTTTAAAAAAGCTGTTCAAGCCTGGCTGTTTAGGGATGCCTTTGGCAATCGCTAGGGTCTGTATCACTTTTTGTTTTGTTTTGTGATTTGTACTTATCATTAGCTGTCCTATGCCTCTTGCCAATTATTATTATTATTTATTGTTGTTGGCTATTTTCCCCTTTATTTTATTATTATTGTCTTCTCATTTACTTTTATTATCTTGTGGTTTTATGTGAACCGCCCAGAGTTCCCTCTTGGGAAACTGGCGCGGTATATAAATATAAAAATAAATAAATAATAAACAGCAGGCCACCTCACTGGTATTAGTGTAGCGACCTTGAGTTTCATGGCTCACTTGTTCATGGCTCACTGAGACACGAACACACATTTCAGCTGGCAGGCGCGCCAGTTTACTCTGATTCTGGGTGGCCGGGAGAGGCAAGGGCATGCCCCTAGCTCCCTGTTCCCAGGGGGTTACAATTGACAGTTGGGGAAGAGGGAGAAACCAGGCAGGCGGGATTTAAAGATTGCAGAGGGCCAGGGCAGTCTCAGGCACAGCCACTGAGCCCCACCCCTTGCAACGGACCTTATTCCCTGGTAAGAGAGAGAGCCAAGTGTGCTGCATGGATATTGTTATGACTGCAAGGCCCATCATCCCTCACTGCTGCTATACAAAATGTGGCAGATAGGATCCATAATCCCAACAGACCAGAAAGGCCTTGCCCAACACTGCTGTAATCAGCATCAACCGGACTGTTTGCTCAGTCGCCTTAGGAAGGAATGCAAAAAGGGTCAAGCATCACGCATTGCAGCGGTGGTGAGCCTTCGGCAGACCAGATGTTTTGGACCACAACTCCCACCATCCTTTGTCATTGGCAAGCTAGGCTCGGAATTCGGGGATATGTGGTCCAAAACATCTGGAGTTCACCAAAGGTTCGCCACCACTGGCATACTGGAGAAGGAGGGCCTGCGTTTCCTGCAAGTGGCCACCGTCTATTTGCACTACACTCCCCATCCTCCTCAAGGCATTTTAGCTGGGAATGATGGGAATTGTAGTCTGATCTAACAGGAAGGCACTAACAGGAGGGGAAGCTGCACTGAAGTCTAACCAAGCACTGTACTTCATCACTTGTCGATCTTACAGAACAAGTTTTTTTAAAGACCCAGGGTTGGGAGGTTAAAGAGTATCCGTTCTTACCATGCTTCTAGTTTCAAGAGCCCAAAGGCCAGGGAGCCTGCTTGCATCAGACTCAAGTTCTTCAGCGCAAGCATCACCAGCTCCCACAGGCTGCATTCTGGACAGCTAAACGCAGGAGACCTACAGGAAGGATGGAGAAAGGGAGGAGTAATCTCACGTTTATTTATTAGCTAAATGCACCCCTCCTCCTTTCCTGCAAGGTGTTCAAGTGCCCGGCTTAATGCCTGACACCACTTTATGCTCCAAATGGTCCTGAGTGTCTGATTGGCTCCAGTGAATTTCATGATTCAGTGAGGACCTAGTTTTGGACCACAAAACTAGTTCAGGGGTGTCCAAACTTTTTGCAAGAAGGGCCAGATTTGGTGAGGTGAAAATGTGTGTGGGCTGACTGTTCAGCCACAACTGGCCCTCGGGCTGGACTTTGGACAAGCCTCTAGGACAGTGGTGGCAAACGTTCGGCACTCCAGATGCTTTGGACCACAACTCCCATAGTCCTTTGTCATTGGCAATACAGGCTTGGAATTCTGGGAGTTGTGGTCCAAAACATCTGGAGTGCCAAAGATTCGCCACCCCTGCTGGGGAGGATGGTACAGCAATGGAGCCAGGGGTGGGTAGGCTGGGCAGGTGGCAGGGGGGGGGGATGGATGGAGGCAGGGAGGGCAGGCAAACCGTAAAACTTCAAGCTGACATCTCCATCCAATATGGGGAGAGGCCAGCTGATGGGGATGTATGACTGGCTGAGCCGGCAGAGAGAAGAGGCTGCGGGCCACTCAGATTTGAAAACGGACCGCATTTGGCCCCCAGGCCTGACTTTGGACATGCCTGACCTAGTTCCTACACCCTGGCTAGCTGGCTGCACTAGCTATGTGACTGGGCAACACAACCTGAGCGTCTAGGGCCCCTCCAGCCAAGGGCAGATGTTTTTGAAGTGGTCCTTCCAAAAATTACAGAGGTTTCCCTGGATAATCAAGGAGAAATCACTCGGGATTCATCAGACACCCGACCTTGCCATGCTCAGGAAGAGATCCACCAGCAAATGCCCTGCTTGCGCCGAATCCTCTATCAGAACGGAGGCCACGGTGGCCGAAATCCGCGACCAAAGGATTTCAGTCCACGGATCCTGGTTGTGATCGAACAACGAAATCAGCAGCTTCAAGGCATGTTGGGCGGAGGAGGCAGAACGGGATCGCAAGGACTCCTCGACCCGAGTGACAATCATTCGGGCACAGGCCGGCCAATCGCAGTCCTTCGGGCACAGAAGGCGGGACGGTTCGGACTGTACAGAGAAGATGAGCAGGCGGGCAAGGAGCTGGTTGGCTCCCGAGGCGACGAATAAGCTGCGGTCTCCTTGGAGGGCGAAGATTACGTCTAGAGCTCCTGGTTTTGAGCAGAGGAAGAGGAAAGGACCAGGTTAAATTGGGAGATGAACATCGCAACTGGGCGGGGGCAGGTGTTTATCAGCAGCAGATAAACGTGGCAGAAGAGGAGGCAAGAATTAACAAGATTGCTCCCGGGGGCTCTGTTTTGGAGGCTAAAGCATTGTCAACAAGAGCAGGTCAGCCATGGCTGCCAAGTGCCTCGGTCAGGCAAAGAGCCAGCCCCTTGGTGGGTGGGATGCACATATTTTTAGGGCGCGGGGAAGCTGCGCTTACCTACCTGAGTTACACAGGAACTGAAAGGCACTGTAATGCTGCAGCATGGTGTAGACGCCTTGCACCCAGCCGCTCCGGATGGTCATGTCTTCCCATAAGGTGCTGCCGAGGGGCCCCGCTTCGCCAAAGGCACCAAACACCACTTCCCCTTGCTGAATGGGCAACAGAACACAAGAAACACCCACCTCTAAACTGTGAGCTACATTTCTAGAGTTGCTGGGCACAGCCTTCTGTCTTCAAAAGGAAAGGCTCCCGCCCAGAGATGGAATTGAGATGAAGGCTGGGATGCCCTTCTTCCTGCAAGTTTCATCTTTCATTTTTAGTTCAAATCTAAAGATAAAACCAGGAATGGAGATCCTGCAACCCACTAAATGAGGAACTACAGTTCCCACCTGTTACATTGCCCAAAACCAACAGAAACGGCACCCCAGCCAGTATCTGGAGGGTCAGCTATTTTCCACTCTAATTTGAAGTTATTTTGGCACTTGCCCTCATGGACAGCTGGCTGGATAGGTCCTTGGCTTAGGTCTTTGCCTGCAGAGCTAAAGGCTGGGAGTTCAATTCCCCACTGGGCCAACAGAACAAAGAGCCAGCCTGGGTGGCTTTGGGCAAGCTGCAAAGTCCCAGGGCAACCCCGGAAGAAGGGTAAACGGCTTCTGGATGCCTGGGAAACCCAGAAAACCCATGTCAGAACTGGACAGCACATTTACTACTACTACTACTACTACTACTACTGTGTTAGTCTTTTCAAGAATTTCAGGCAAAAATCAAAGAAAAACAAAACCAAACACACAAACATGGAGCACCTTAAAGACTAACTTTCGTGTTTTAATGTAACATTCCGTGGACTACACGTCCACTTCTTCAGACATATAGCAGCAGAATGAGGTGTGAAATATAATTTGAGGTGGGATATACATTTCACACCAGATATTCACTGGCTGTAGTCCAGATATCCATTGGCTGTAGTATATAGAGTTGGGGGGGTGGATAGGGGAGGGGAAGGAGGAGGAGGGAATGTACCCCTGCTCTTTGCAGATGTGGCCAGTGACAAAGCCATGCCAGAACGGATCTTAGAACAAGTCAAACCATCTGCTTCTGTAACTGCTAGTCCCAGCTTGGCACACGGCTGACCTGCAGCTGCTGGAAACCACTTTCGGATGCAGCCAGCATCCCTGTGAGCCTCAGGACCATGGAAAGGATGCTAGGATTTGGCTCGTCTTGGCTGAGCACCGCGAGGATCAATTCCGTCAAGCACGGGTTCTCCTTTAAGAGCAGGAGGGCGGACCCTGAAGGGATGGCAGGGAAAAGACTGCTCAGAGATTTAGTTACAACCAAGCACCACGTTCACCATCTGGCCCTGAATTAAGTCCCGTTCTCATCGAAGTCCTAGCCATTTCAACGGGGCTTTCTCCTTCAGTTGCAACCACAAATCACGACCAGTTGGAAACAAAACACTGGCACTGACGGCAACTCTAGAGCAGCTCTTTCCCTTTGGCCCTCCCGTCCACAAGGAGACTTTCCAGAACAAAAAGCTAAAACGTGGATGTACCGGCACTGCTGGTCAGCGTCTTAAACCAGTCCAGCAACTTTTCCAAGCAAGTATCATCTGAGACGGGGCATCTCGGATCTGCCAGGACGGTGCAGACAGAAGGCAGGAGCCGGGAACACTTGGCATCCATCGCGAAGCCAAAGTAGAGACTTTTCCTTCTCTGCCTTGTGTCAAGACAGAACCTGCAGTACGAAGACGATTCATTTTTGTACGACAAGTCAAACAGCAACATAGAAGCTCACATTAAATGGCCCAAGAGGGTTTGAACCACCTGTCATGTGGTCACCGGAGGATCCAACCTCCCATTCGGATCTCGTGGATGTAGCTGGAAGTGGCACGATTCAGGGCTCGCACACACCTTCCTCTTCACCTCTGGATTTCATGAAGAGCCACTTTATCTTCCTAACATGGCCTTCAGCCCAATTCTATGCCTGCTTCCTGGGAAGAAAAAGCAGGACCAGCAGAAGTGACTCCCAGGGGAGGACCCAGGTTCTTGCAAATGCAATACTGTGCGTTCCTGGCAAAGAAGCCCAACCTTACCCCCTCTTTACTCTGAAGTAAGGAACACAGAGGGCAGAGGGTGGCTTTAAAGGAATTTTCCATGGCTTCAGACATTAGGAAGCGGGGCAATGGTCTCAAACTACAGGAAAAGAGATTCAGTTTAAACATGAGGAAGAACTTCCTGGTGGTTAGAGCTGTTTGGCAGTGGAATAATACGCTGCCACAAATGAGGGTGGTGGAGTCTCCTTCTTTGGAGGTTTTTAAGCAGAGGCTGCACGGCCAGCTGTCGGGAATCCTGTGGTGGTTCCTGCATGGCAGGGGGTTGGACTGGGTGGCCCTCAATGAGGTCTCTCCCAACTCTATGATTCTATGAAACCAGGAGGTGGCATCACCGAATACTCGGTGGTCTTGTTCAGACAGGAAGACAACCCTGGTGGGCAAATAGGCTGTGGCAGGGGGTGGGGTGGGGATTATTTCCCAAGCAAACATGGGCACTGGATTGGGCTTGTATCAATTAATCAATCAATAGTTTATTGCAGTCATGTGACCCGTTCAGAAGAAAGAAAAAGAAGCCACAATAGCAAAAACAGTGCAATAAAGAAGAGAGGGAGGCATAGACTGGGGTCACGGAGAATATATGCATCGATCAGCCTTCTGCTAAATAGTGCAGGATCGGGCTTGTACTTGCGTGCACTGCAACCCTCGGAGATCCAAAGCTCACCAGGGAGGGATGCCAGCAGGCCTCCCACCCCTCCAGCCTCAGTGAGTGGGTCTGAGGATGCTCCACGCATTAGGGACACTGGGCAGGCTCAGTTGGATCAATGAAGGCTTGGTGGACCCCCGGAGTCGGCTAAAAACCCTCTCTGTGGAATGGAGGGAGTCGAGTCTATTTTATTTTTACTATTTTTAGTATCCTGGTATTATTATTATCCCTTTTATCTTTATTATTATTATTTTCTTTATTATTTGTACTTTGATTGGGGATGTCTGGGGTTTGTAGGTTTGGGGCAGTTTTTTTTTGTTTTTTTTTTTTTGCAACGTGTTGTACACTGCCCTGAGTTCCCCTGGGAAAATCGGGCGGTTAATAAGCATTAAAATAAATAAAATAAATAAACTCCCGGAACCCGCCAGCCTCTTTGCATGGGGGGGGGGGGGATTCGGGGAATTGTGGTACAATGAAAGCACCCTTTCCCCAGCTCTGCCTGTAGTGCAGGGGGTAGGATCGAACAGGAAAACCAGGGTACAAGTAAAAGCGAACCTGGGGAGGCAATCCTTGATGCACCGTGGGGGGGAAATGTCTAAATATTATATAGATTCCCTGACAGTGCAACAGGTTCAGCATCAGAGCATCTGTTTGCAAGCAGGCGTCCCCCGTTTTAATTCCTAGCATCACCTGGCGGGGTGGGGGATAGGGGGAGGCGGGGATTTCCCCTTCTCCTAAGCCTTGCAAAACTGGCCCCCGAGTCGGGTCCTTGCAGGGGGAGGCGGGTGTCGCCCTCCCTGAGATGTCCAGCATCGGGCGCGGGGGGGGGCGACCCTGGAGGGCCAAAGGGTGGCCGATCCCGGGTTTGCAAAAGTTACTTTTTGGGCGGAACCAAAGCCACCCTCGAGGAATTGGCTGCTGCTGGGCGGTTCTGGGGTTCTGCCCCCTAAAAAAAGTTCCTTTTTCTCCCCCACCCTTAGATGACTCTCAGGTGCTGCTGCTGGTGCCGCCGCCGCCGCCAAGTGGGGGGTGAGCCTTACCGTCGGGCCAGCCTTCCACTGGGTCACGGCATGGACGGTTCCCGCGGTCCGGATCCGGTCTTTGCACGGAGAGGAAGGAGGGCTTGTTTTTCTCCCAAGCGGGAGCCTAGAAGGCGCGCAGAAGGAGGGGGGGAAATGGGCGGCTGCGGCGCATGCGCCTTGGGCCGGGCGGCTCACTCCGGGAAAGCTTTCGGTCGTCCCGAACTCGCTCGGAGGCGGAGCCCCGCCCGGCCCTCGCCCCGCCCTCTCTGGAGCCTCCATCCGGGTCTCCCCTTCCCTCCGCCCCGCCCCTTTCCCCGCCTCTCGGTTGCTAGGGCTGGTTGCCATGGTGCCGCCACGCCGGAATCGGGAAGCAGGCCGCAGCGGGGCCTCCTCGTCCTCGTCCTCGTCCTTCTCCTCCCCGCGATGTCTCAGGGCCCCGGCGGAGCTGCCAGCGAGCGGGAGCCGGTGAGAGGGCGAGGAAGGGGCTGAGAAGGCCCGGAAGGAGGGAAGGAAGGAAGGAAGGCGTGGGGGTGGGGGTGGGGGTGTCACCCATTCGCCTAATAACGGTTCGACATCCTTTTGAGGCGGAGGGGCGGAGGGGGCGAGAGGGTCTCCTCCTTTGGGGAAAGGAAGGCCTCAGAGACCGCCACCCCCGTCGCCGAGAAGGCCCCGGCCTCACACACACACACACACACACACACACACACACAGAGAGAGAGAGAGAGAGAGAGAGAGGGAAGGTGGACCTTCAGGGACCCCCACACACACACACCACCTCCCCCCAAACCCGTGGCCGCCCCAGAGGAGGGAACGTGTCCCCACCCCCCTCCCCACCCCAAGGATGGTTTGCATTGTGTGGGAAGCTGTGTCTCAGCATGGCAGAAACATGGGTCTTGGGACACCCCCTACCCACCCCAGAATGGCCTGGATGCCTTCAAAAGGGGATTGGACAGATTCCTGGAGGAAAAGTCCATCACAGGTGACAAACCATGATGGTGTTGTGTGATCTCCAGGCTCAAAACCAGGGTACTTCAAGGGCCAGATGCAGGGGAGTGGTATCAGGAGACAGATATCTAGTCTCATGCGCTCCCAAACGCATCTGGTGGGGCCACTGTGAGATACAGGAAGCTGGACTAGATGGGCCTTTTGGCCTGATCCAGCAGGGCTCTTCTTAGGTTTATTTATTTATTTTAGGGCTTATATACTGCCCGTCTTCCAGAAAGGAACTCCGGGTGGTTTACAACAAAACAAAATACAACAAAACAAACAACATGCAATGCAGAAGTAATAAAAAAATCAGTATAATGACATAATTAAAAGGAGATGGTGTGGAAGCAAGCGGCGGGCAAAAAAAGTTATGTTAAATTCAATTAAATTAACAGTCACCAAACTTCTTGCCTCACCGCTGCACAAGGTGGGTTCTGATGGTGTGCTTGGGCTGCACTTTCTCTGGCATCTCAGAGAAAACGCGGCCACCCGGCCCAGCCCTTTTCCACCTTTTCTTTTCCAAATAAATTGAAAACCAGATCAATAATTACCGACCCATAATCTGCCATTTATGGTGTTGCAAGTTGTCTTTTAGGGTAGGCAGGCAAAAGGTTCTCTCCACCAGATGGATAGGGTAGGCAGCAGAGCTCTTGATCCCATACTGGAGTGGAGAAGGCGTAGCTGTTGCAGGATGAATTCGATCATGGTTAATTATAAGGACCAGTGGTGTAGAGACCCTGACTCTCCACCTGATGATCGTGCAGAACAGCTCTGGTCCTCAGGCTGCTCCCTTGACTTGGAGTGGACCTAGTTGCATTTCTAAGTATTAGGACTAAGTTGTAGGACTTGTTATCTGTGCCAGAGTGGGGCAAGATGGTAGAGGCTTATGAGTGACACAGAGATCGTCAACCAAAAGGAGTTGTTCTTCCTTGTTACCCAGTGGCATTAATGGGGGGCTGATTCGAAGCACATAAACATGCTTCTTCACATTGCACAATCTATAAGACCACACATATGAACCAGTTTCTCTCTGTGTGTTTGACATTTTTAATCTGAGGCCTTCCACAATCGTCCAGCTAGCATATTATAACCTCTGAACTGCAGAACTGGAAGTGACCCTTAAGAGATAAATTGAATCCAGATGCTGTTCCAGAGGCTTTGTGGGGAACTGAACTCCTGACCTCTGGCTCTGAAGCCCAAGGCCTAAGCCACTGAGCTACTTGAACAAGAATGGATGGGACAGCAGCCCGAGAGTTTATTTTTCAGTGTGTCCAAATTTAGAAGAGAAGTGATGCCCTGCAACTAAGCTTGTCTATCTCCACCCTGGCAAAAAGGGGTTCCTTTAACAGAGAGCTCTGTTGATTAAAATTTGATCACTTCTATAAAAATTGACACATACCAATTAATCAGCTCAGATTTTAGGTGATGCATGTACTGTTTGAATAAGTTTGCAGCCATGCTTCCAAGATATCTGTGGCGTGTAAATGTCAATGATTAATGTCTTTGGTGTTTCCACATTTGAGATTGTGGGCTGAAAGTTGTTCCATCACCGCCTGTCCAGATCTGTATCTCTTAAATTTAATTCTTCCCTAGGAATGGGAGGCAGTATATCTGGAAGAGTCTAGCTCTTATGAATTCATAGGTACACCGCATGCTTTTGCTGATCCTTATCCGTTTGCTTCCAATACTTAGTTTGGACTGTTTCACAGGGGGATCGCTAAAGCAGTAGGGCAAATTGGATAAGGAGATGTGGACCAAGATCAGATGCCTGAAGGATAACAAAAAGATGCTTGTCAGTATGCTGTGAAGAATGGGCGTATCGGGAAATTAAAAACTGGGGGACAGGGTGGTACGTGACACCTGCCTGCCTGCAGTGAGGCATGGAAAAAAAATCTGGTTTATCTCTCCGTGCAGTGCTTCCTTACCTATTATGCTGGTCTTAAATGCTGTCCTCTTTCTCTCTCTGCCTTTTCATGGAAAGTGAGATTTAAATCTAACCTAAGGAACAGGGCCAGGGTATACACAGGACAGTGAAGGAGCAGCGGAAATGAACTGCAGACCCTTCCATTAACGGTGACTTATTTGTGCATGCATGAAAAATCCACATGCCACTGTTTTTAAAGGAAATTAAAATCATGGAATAGCCTTTCTTCACATAATCAGAAAAGCAAAATAATTCTCACCCACCAAGCAACACATCGTGAAATACGTTTCTGTCATGCTTCTCTTCAGTTATGCCACTTCAGGACTTTGTTTGCCTTTCGGCTACTTTGGCAGCCTGGTCAGAAGCCAGACCAAGGCTGGTCAACCCTTCCAGTGACAGCAGGATCAGCTGAGGACGTTTATGGCTTCCTCTCCCAAAGTTCCCTTCAGTACCAATGCCACTTCCCCCGAGATTCAATATTTATTTTCTTAAACTGCAACAAGTTGTTGTAAAAGGTGAACGGCTAATCTGCTAGCACCTGGACGTTTTCTGCCTGAGATGCCATGTACTCGCGCTTTGATCTGGAGACCCTCACAAACAGATGAAAAGGCTAGGCTTTTATTGATTTATTTGGCATAACTGAGATTTCAGGGAGATAATTCTGGGCATTTCCTGTTGAAACAGAGGTGAGCAAGTGTGATCCTGCAGGTGATTGTTTTGACCCGCAGCGCCTGGGTGATATTATATTATTTGCATTTTTATTTCTCAGGTAGAGGACAGTCTTTCTGCATTAACTTACGAATCTGACACGGAAAATGTAAGTCTATATTTATGCAGTTTGATTTCTTTTGCTTATTCCAAGCCCACTCTTCGCTTGAAGAGTTCTCTTTGGTCTTAAGGCAATTAATGCACATAATCTGGGAGTTGAGTCATGGCTACTGGACTTCTTTTTTGAGAGATAGAAACGTTTCGCTGTTCATCCAAACAGCTTCATCGGTCTGAGTATAGCTAGTGCAAGAGACCCTTCTTATAGTCAGCTTGACCTCTTGTCCCCTGGTCTGATTGGCTCATAAGATGAGCAAAGCCTTAATAGGCATGTTAGGGAGACATTAGTGTCCATGGCCTTAAGGTAAACAATGGCCTAAGGTGCTGAAACCCATCAAGAATGGATCGTTAGCTGTGACCTGGTGGTGAAGGCTCCTTGATTTGCCTGGGTACTGCGGAAAGTACAGCCTGATAAGTGGCAGACAGACTATGCCGGAGCCCCCCACCTCTGTTGAGGGAGGGGTTTTCAATGCTAACATGAATGGCTTCCCTTACTCCTCTCTCAAACCACCTCTCTTCTTTGTCTAGTATGTGTACATCCTCATCTTTGAAAGAGTGACTATAAGAAGGGTCTCTTGCACTAGCTATACTCAGACCGATGAAGCTGTTTGGATGAACAGCGAAACGTTTCTATCTCTCAAAAAAGAAGTCCAGTAGCCATGACTCAACTCCCAGATAAACGCACCTGGATGACTGAGAATCTTCACAGACGTAATGCACATAATCTTAATGGGAATAACCTTTAACATGTGTTTTTCTGGCTTCCTGAGTGCCACAGCTTTCTAGGGCCACTCACTTTATCTCACACTTATGGCACATATTGTTTTAATAGTAACAAATCCAAGAAAGCTCCTTGTTGAATAGTTTCATAGAACTATTTTGACAAAATGCAATTTGTGAGTTTTGGCTTGTTTTCTGTGAAAGTTCCATCTTTTGGGTGTACCAATTTAGCAGTCTTCGAACCTTATTAACTTTGATCGACCAGACTGACAAATTGGACCTCCGCTCACTAATAACTATGCCATTACAATGAGTGTGTTGTTTTGTACTCAAAAGAGTGCAGACTGTTTGTGTATCCTCATGTGCATGAATGCCAACATTGTCTACAGATATGACAGTGTGTATTTTTGCAATTTTAGAAACTGAAGAAGAATGCTGTTTGCAAGTCTCCAAAATCACCAAGTAAGTATGACCAAATCTTGCCCTGAAACAATCAAAACATAGATGGTTCCCGATAGCTTGCCTCCCTTCCTCTGAGTTGGGCTGCTACACAAAGGACAAATAGTGGCCAAAGTTACCGGGTGGGGATGTGAACAGCATTCTTTCTCCAAAGCTTCCTTGGGAAACCTGGAGATGGGCATATTTTACTGCATGGGTACAGTGCCTCCTTGCCAGTTTAATACTAGCTCCTTGGCCAAGGGCTTCAGCCCTGGCTGCCTCCCCTGTGACTCTCAGCCATCATATTCCTTCTCCGAGCCCTGTAACAACCCGTAGGATGAAGAGCCTCCTGACTTTGCCAAAATGGGAGGCTGGGAGTGCGCTTGTTGCTTTTAAAAACTGCAGTAGTGAATGTCTTTCTCCTTCCAGAGTCTCCCTACACCTCCAGCACATGCTTCCACTCTAAACGGCCTGGGTTGCTGAGGCCCTTTAAGGGCACAGAGCACAGGCACTTTGAAATCTCCTTGGTCAAGACCTCAAGGCAGCTGTGGTGTGGATCTCCCAAACAAGGTACCCCCTAGGAAATCTGTCTCTCCATTCTACAAGTTTCATCAGGTATGATCTTTGTAATGCGGGTTGAGGAGCAGGGCCCTTTCCGTGAAGGTTGACGGGGAAGGAAGACAGCTGAGTAACAGTCCATTTCCTGTTGTTCTTTATTTCGCTTATATGAAAGGCAGGAAATGTTCATCCCTTCCGAAGTTGAGGAATTGTTGCCCTGTCATGGCTCACCATCAGCCAGGCTGATGGAAGTCTGGGGCCTACAGGAGTTGGAATTCAACAACAGATGGCAGGCCACAGGCTATACAGCCCTGACCTACATGCAGAAACAAGGTGCCACATTGAAAAGTTCACCTGGGTGGGATGTTAAGCCTGCACTGTCAGTGCATGGTGGATGATAATATTAATAATGGCTATGGATACGTTTGATAGCATTCAGAATCCTGCTGAGTGACTGTGGAGCTAAGGAGTAATTACACAAACCTTTTCCTTGCTCTAGCAGGTTCATGTCACTGCTCTCGCAATATTAGCAAGATTTAAGCACACAGCAGAGGGGCTGCCAGAACAGGAGGGAAGTGCTATGTGACTGCCCTCCCCACATGCAGACACTCACCTATTTTTCTGAACAGGAAGGCTGTTAGTATGACAACTTGCTGCTTTGCTGGCTGTGATCAATGCAGTTAAACAGTCAGGGCAGGTGCAAAGTAATCCATGTGGTCCCCCAGTTCCATTCTTCGTGTGTGTGTGTGTGTGTGTGTGTGTGTGTGTGTGTGTGTGTGTGTGTGTATTCCATTATTCATTAAACACGTCAGAGTTGCTCAGATGGATGATACCATAGGCCGGTCTGCTCCAGCACATGGAGGCCATCCCGATGTCCTTGGGAAGCCTGCAGGCAAGGCATGAGTGCAATACCACCCGGTCTTATTCCACAGCAAAACGGTGCACAGGAGCTTATGAAACCCATACCCTCATTGAGTGTTCCTGTCAGCAGAAGGAGGAGGGCAAGCAAGGGGGACAGAATGAAGCACCCATGCTTTGCTCTGACTTGCATGTCAAGAGTGGGTTGGTGCGTTGTCTGAATTTCCAAGAGGTGTTCTGTGTGGTCCTCAACTGACAATTGGTTAATCTGCAGAGAGATATTACTTTGTCCTACAATGGGGAATGTATCCCTTCTACAGCACTGCAAATGTACTCCTGGGCCCTTGAGTCCTGACATCCCAGTATTAAAGGAGTTCATCCATTAGACTGCAGAGCGTTTCACTGGCCAAATTATCTTCTTCTTCAAGTGCCAGATCCTTGTAGAATGCTGTCGATCAGTAGCTTGAACTGGTTTCTACCTAAAGCTATTCAAAACAGAGCAGCTGTGCTCACTGCGGAGCATTGACATTAAGCTAGAATGTTCTTCTACACCCCGGGCCACGCTTCCGGTCTGTTTTTCCTTGAGAATTATGCTTCTCTCCAAACTGACGCAAGGTCTTTTGGGGGCCCTTTCCTCCCCCCCCCCCAGGCACGAGGCACTTGGGCCCCGCAAAGTCTGAGATTGACCTGAGTCCGACCCTCTCCACGATGCTCTCCGGCAGCACTCCAGAATACCTGAAGGACGCTTTGGGCATGAAGAAGCCCAAGCATGCGCGCTCCTCCTGCAGCGGTGAGTTCTGCAAAGGGGAACCCCAAGTCTGTGCTGCGAGAAATCCCTTTTAGAAAGGTTATTTTGTTTTGTTTTGGTGTTGCCATTAATTGTGAAACATGTTCTCATCATGCCTTCTCCACAGAACAAAAAGTGACTCTTTCAGTTGTCATAACAGACTTGGAGAGGATCTCTGCTTTGGTGCCGCAGAAAAAGGTTGGAGGCAAAACATAGGCACATAGTGCAACTCCCAATTCACATCCTGTTTCTGTGGCCCAATACTTGGAAAATTTCACCCTTTTAAGTCTCATGGTGAGACTTAAGCTGTGTGTTTTGGCTCCAGGTGCTCTGCCGCTACAGCTACACTGGCGTGGATTCCTGGATTGTCTTACTGTTGACAGCTCTTGGTTTCATGAAAAACTTTGGAGGCTGCCTTTATACAACACAATATCTGTTATCATCTTCTCTGGCAAGGGGCTTCTCTCCTGGTTTCAAGTCAAAAACAGACTATCCTGTGAGCTCCTCTCTGGTCCGTTTAATAGGAAATTCCAAGGACCAAATGTGGAGATGTTTCTCCAAAATGTGAGCCCTGCCACGGAATTGGGAACTATTCAGTTGGTTTACCTGCCTTGGAATCTCTTTGACTTGAGTGGGTTCCTTGAGTGTGTCACAAGCAGCGCAGGGATGCTGCTGAGTCCTCCTATTGCCTCGGATGAGCAGACAACTCGGTGTGCTCAGTGTCTGCTGGTGTAGAGAACTCCTTCACAACACTAGCACCTGGCAAGAGAGCGCTGTGTGATAGAGCTATTTGAAGGCAGATGTGCTGCAAGATGGCAAGCAGAAGTGTTTTGAATATCTTATGCATGGAGAAATCGACTTTCTTAGTTGTTGTCCATGGGGACTTTGTATGGTAAAGGTTCTGTAGGTTTTGAAAGTCTCTATCACGCTTTTGCCCTTTTCTTTTCCCAGGCTACATCCCTGGAACTCCAGACTACAAAGAAAAGGAAGACATGTATGATGAGATCATTGAACTAAAGAAGGTATTGTTTGTTTGTTTGTTTGTTTATTTATTTATTTATTTATTTATTTATTTATTTATTTATTTATTTATTTATTTATTTATTATTTAATGCATTTTTATACAGTGTCACACACAATGTGGTTTCTGGAAATTCCCATTTGCCTTGAAAGGCTAAAAAAAGTTGGGGGGGGGGTGGAATGTTTGGTGTTAACAGTTGCGAAGAAATGTTGGGAAACATCCAGGGAGTGTCTGCTTTGCTCCAGAGCCACAGATGAGTGGAGAGGAACGAGGCTTCCATATTTCTATGGCTCTGAGCTCTCTCTTTGTGACAGGCAGCTCCCGGTCTTTTCTTCCCTTCCTGGTTGCTCTTTGGTGCCCTTCATCATTCTCAAGAATTCTGCTTCCTCGCTAGTTTGTTCAGCATCGAAAGAAGCAGGTTTTGATCCACAAAAGGCCACCCTGAGATGCAGCCTTTAGCCTTTAAAGTGCCACACTCCTTCTGTTTCGCTCTTTTGTACTTTGCCAACATCCTGAGACAGATAAACACACTCATTTCTTTGCAAAATAAAGAGTGTCCCTTCTTGCTGCAGATGGGATTCACTGGGATCCCTTAGAACTGGGAGCCACTGTGGGTGCTTTTAGGAGGATGTGAAGGCATGTCTCTTCATTTGGCCTTTAAAGTGGGTGCTCACCTTCCTTGACCTTTATAAGCATGACTACCTTTATAGTTCTACTGGTTATTTTTTTATAGTTCTACTGGTTATCTTGCCTCCCCCTCCCCATGTGAAATGTAGACCATACAAGCCCAAAAATGTGAAGCCGATCGGATGAAAACAAAAATGCGGCGACTGGAAGAGGAAAACAGCCGAAAGGACAAACAGATTGAACAGTTGCTGGATCTCTCCAAGGTAGTCCATGCTTTCATTGGCCGTGAGCGTGATTAGGCAGGGAGGCTGGGACCTGCTTGTATACCTCTGAAGGGTCCCGAGTGGCATACAGAAGCCAGTTCCTATGGTGGCTTCTAGACAGTCCAGCAGGGAGTAGCCAAGCCTTCCTGATCCAGATCAGAAACAGTTGACATGCTGTAACTCTAAAGCCCAACTATTTAGTCATTTACCAAATTTAAGGAAATGGAAGTATTTCTTTTATTGTTATAAGCCTTCTTTATTTAATGGCTACACAATAAATATTTTTTAAATGATGTACAGTTTTGTCTTTGTTTTTAAGATTGGCTTCCTGCCTTTTTCCTATAGTTATTTTCTAGGCAGGAGGCATGATCACTCTTTTTACAGTGTCCCATTTAAGCAGTAACTAGACTCAGAGGTACATAGCTTCTGCAGAGCGGCCAGGATGTGGGGACGCTGTGTGATTAGGAAAGATATGCCTGTGCTTGAAAGGTAGGAGAGTCTGAGGAGCAGAAACCGGAAACACATGCTAGTGAGGACTAGAAGCTTGATGGCTGTGTGACTGAAATGTTTCCAGGCATTTTCTTTCTCCCGACTCTCAAGTCCTCAAATAGCCTAACGGAGCACCCCTGCCTTCCATCTCTGCAATATAGAAATAACAATCTCTACCATAAGGACTTAATGTATTGTCAAGATAATGGAAACTGGGGACCTTGAGAAGGTATTGTTCACATGCTAAGCAAAAGTTCTGAAACACTGTGGAAATAATGGGAATCATGAGAATGTTTCGCTTTTATCTTTTTCACAGGGCTCTGAGTTTGGCTTGCTATGGACAGAGCAGAAAAATGACACCAGCTTGGTAATAGCAGCTTTTCATTTGTCATCCCCCCCCCCCCAGTGTGTCTTCTTATTTGTTTCATTCATTTATCCAAGCTCTGTTTCACTTGATTCTCGAAACTGGGACTCCACGCAACACTCACTTGTAAAGGTATAGAAAGCAAAAACAACTGTACTACTGTACTAAGGCATAGCAAATGGCAATACTGTACTCAAATGCAACCAAGTGCAAAGGAATTCAAAAGTACATTGATACAGAAAAATGTCAGCCAGTTGGTTGGTTAAAGTGTTCTTTCCACTGCCTGGCAGCGGAAACACAACAGTGTTGGGTACAGGAGTAGGTTATCAGCCTTGAAAAGAGACATGTTTCTTTGTTTGGGAGCAGCCACTTTGATAATAGAAGATCTTGGATTTAGAGACTGAACATACAGCCAATTGAAGGGAGAAATTGTGAATTTTAGTTTCAGACTTATTCTATGAGAGACGGCTCCTGTTTCAAAAGAGGCCCTGTGTTCTTTTGTCTTGACAGATGATCAACGGACTGAAGCAGAAGATTCTCCGACTGGAGCAGCAGTGCAAAGAGAAAGACAACACCATTAAGTATGGTTAATTTTATTTATTTATTACAATAGTTTTCTTCTGTCTTATCCTAGAGGTCAAGGTTGCAAATATCAGCAACAACAAAAGGCAGTCAGAAAAGCAAACTAGGAATAGGTACATCCAGTTTTTTAAAAAATGAAAACAGAACCACAAGTCTAGGAACAAACCCTGATAAGAGGAGAAAGTGATGATTGCAGAAGGATTTCAGTCTGGCACCCAAACAGAGAGGGAGGGCAAACAGCCAGATATTCGGGGCACATCTTTTCTTAGTGTGAACACACCGCCAAGAACAGCCTGCTTTCCACCACTTGCACCTACTTTCTGTCCTGTAGCTACTGATGGGATGAGGTAGCATGGCTCTGATGGAATCTGTAAGAGTCAGAAGGGCTCCAGAGGAAGTCTTCACAATGCCTGAATGCAAACCTTGCCCTGAGGATTGTATAGTGTTGGGGAAAGAGGGAGGAGCAAAAAAGACTGTACAGTGGTCCCCCTCCTGTTCGCGGTTCATATACTGCGGCCCCGCTATATTGTGGGATCGCAGTATATGAAAAAAAAGCCCCCTGGGGTAAGGTGGAAAGGCCTGTTTCAGGCCTCCCATACTTGCCCCAGGACTGGCGCTGCCCCGAACAGGCCTGCAAGAGCCTTCCCAGGCCTTCTGGAGCCCCCAAAATGTCTTCCCTGTGAACCGGAAGTCATGTCCAGTTTACCAGAAGTCACGTCCAGTTCGCGGGAGGCCTCGGAAGGCCCTCTCAGGCCCATTTGGTGCAGTGCCAGGCTGGGGGTAAGTACTGGGGCCCCTAGGCCCAAACCAACCTGCATCCGCATATCACAGATTTTTAATTATCATGGGTCAGGATGGGTCCCTAACCCCCGCAATAGGCGGAGGGTCACTGTACTGTAGTGCTTTTTTCCCTGGAAGACACCCGGGCCAGGGCAATCCAATGCATCAGCAATGTGGACTTGACAGTGACCTTTCCATTGATTATACAGTAGGCTGAAGTCATGCTCCACCAATTTTTTGCCTTAGATGCATTTGGATCAAGCACAGTAATAATATTTGCAGCACTCAGTACTGCTGGCGATATTTTTGTCCAGGGATGTAGACAGGAAGGCGAGTATAAAGTTGGCTTCATTATTAACAAATGCTTGTGGCTAATTTCTGCCTCTTTGCTCCCGCTCCTTGTATTTCTTTTCTCTCCACATGTTTTGTATTGTGAAAAAGCAAACTCCGGGCAGACGAGAAGAACATTATGGTGAAAGAAATGGGAATTGCTTTGCAAACCTATTACGAAGAGGTATGCCTTTTATTAAGCACTTCTATAGGTGTGCTGGAACATACACACTGGCTAGGTATGGTGGTCTTCCCAGGGAATATGGCTGGTCATGCCTTCTTTTGGCAGGAAGATATCTGTTTCTACACAATTGTCCAAGGGAATATAAATATTGGTTTGTTGAAGCAAAAACAGCAAGGAGTTCAAAAGTCCCCCCACACACACACACACAAGAGGTAAAACTTGTATTTATCATAGACTTTCATAGATTGCAACCTCTTCTATTTGGTCCAGATGAAACAGTAGATCACAAAAGCTTATATCAGATAAACTTGTTAGTCCTTAAGGTGCCACAAATTATTCTGTGGTCTTGCCATTTTTTGAAGTAGAACACTAAGAGAAAGTGTTTCTTTCTAGCAGCTTCCCCTCAATGAACTAGGGTTGAAATACAGTACAGTGGACCCTTGTATAACAAACAGTTTGTATAACATAAAATTTGTACAACATAAAATATTCTGGAGATAGGGAAAATTTGCTTAACATAATCGCCTATGGGCCAAATCTGTACAACATAAAAATGGGATTACTCCATTTTCAATGCATCCCTATGGGAAATTTGTATAAAGGAAAATTTGCTTAACATAATTTCATTTGGAACAAATTAATTCCTTTATACAAGGTACCACTGTATTTACAGGTGCCCACAAGGCAGTATGTTAATGTTAAGAAGTGTGCACCTAAATTCTCAGTTTGGAATGCTTGTTGCTACACAGATTATCAAAGTAATATTCTATGGCCCTCTGCAGAGCTGTGAGGTTACCACACCAGGTCATACGATGTTAACTCTTAGATCGCCGGTTGCAATTGTTTTGGTGTCAAAATGTTGGCTGTCTCTTCCTCCTTGGCTCCCATTTCGGCTCCGTGACTATCTCAGCCCATTGGATCACTGTTAAACTGCCCTTACTTTAACTAGGCTTGCCGTAAGCCTGAATCATAGGAACCCAAGCAGTTTTAAACTTGAGACATGAAAAATAACATCTTCCTTCAAACTGGCAAAACATGGATTTCATTTTGAAATTAATGTACATTGAAATACATGCCAGCTTCCCCACATCTGACCTTCTTCCCTTTCAGATACAAAGCAATGCTTTTCTACTTGCAGCTTTCTCTTAAACTTAACAGCTCTTCTATGATAGAATTAATCTCTCTTTTTACAGCCCACTCAAATATTTACCCTCTCTCCTTGGGACACAGTTTAACTCTCTTCACTCTCTCAGTCCTTCCTTTTTAAATCCATCAGGTTCTTGTAAGTTGGTTCTCCTCCTGCATTCTTTCAGCCAAACGGCTTATTTAGGCTGTTGCTAGGTAGACGTAATGAGGGTTTCATCACAGCCCCCCAGTATGACTTGGTAAAAATTTGTAAGTCAGCGCCCTTGCACACCTGATCCTTGCTTCAGCTTTCTGTTAATGCTGTTTGTCTGTTTCAGACCCAGCGACTCCAAAACCTACTAGCAAAATCGAAGGCTGTGCAACGAAAGTATGTTTGTGTCTTCGGGGTGCTATGCTTTTTTATAAGCCTTTTCTCTTTAATTTCTAAGCTTCATTTATGGCTGTGAAGTGAGAGAGTGTTGGAAACTTTAAAAAAGCTATCTCCCACAAATATGTAGTTTGGGTTTTCTTTCCCTCGTCTCAGTTAACTTGACAACAACTTCCTGTCATGTCCGACATGATTCCCATTTGAAGTTGGCAACACAATTTGTCAGTTTCCGTTTTGTTCTCAGTCCAGGTGTGACCATAGAGAATATATTTCACGTGTATAATAAAAGCTGTACCTCTTCAGGCAGGGGCTTCTTAAACGATACAGTGCCCAGTCTAAAAATCTTACAAGGAAAACAGTTGTATCGAAAGTAGTTAAGTCAGCCGCCTTAACACATACTTACGTAGAAATAGGTACATTGAAATCAACAGTTTACTTTGAGATCATGATGTATATTTTAGTGAAATTAGAGACTTCCCTGATCCTATAAGCCCTATTGATTTTATTTTACCACATTTCCTAGAAGTAAAAATAAGCGTCTACAAAAGCACTTGAGACTGTAGTTAAATCATCCTGACAAAACTGCATTCATTTCTTCTAGATTATTATAAATCATGTGTTGCTTCAAAATAAGGAAATGCATTTTGTCTCAGAAGCTAAAGCATCTGAAAGCAACCAAAGCCATGAAACAATGTATTGTTTTTTAAATAAATAAATAAATAAATCCTGGTCTTATCCCCAAAGGAGGATTCCTCTAGATATCAGTAACAGTTGTTTATAATTAGGTACTTTAAAGAACTCAAGGGCTTTGCCAATTAAAAAGAATGTGAAACAGCAAATCTCTTTATGTATTTTGCATTCTTATTAGCTTAGTGCCTTAATATATATTTAACAGATTTAGAAATCAGAGAGTCTGTCTTTTTAAATGGCTTCAAAATAAATGCATGCTCCTTCCCCTCTTAGTTACAAAAGGAGACAATGTGGGAAAGGCTGAGTCTACCCAAGACTAAGAAAGAAGTGTTTCATGTTTCTAGTTTGGATGGCTGGGGTCTTTTAAAGCCCACTTCTACTGGGAGAGTTAAAGAATAGGGAGATAATTAACACATTTTGCTGTTTCTGAAAAGCTTCCAAAGCTGTGGTTTTCAACCCTTGGATTTCCAGATGTTTGGGATGCTATACTCCCAGAAGCCCCCGCCAACATGGCTAGTGGCCAAAAGCTCTGGAAGCCAACATCCAAAATGTCTCCAGGGATACGTTCTCAGGACACTGGAAAGATGCAAGCCACCATTTTAATTTGTGCTAATAAACACAAGAATGTCCTAGCTATGCTAATGAGGAGGCGGGTGCACCTCCTTTATGTAGATATAAGAATAAGAAGACATGCAATTATGTGAAAGAACATTCAGTACATGAACCTTTAATCCCACTCTGATTTTTTGTGTGAGCAAAAGCCCAATTTGAGGTTGCTAGAACGATGCCATGCCGTATTGCATCACACAATTTAAAGTAAGTTTATTTATCATATCTACTGGCACATCTTTGGTCTACTCTAGAATTGGTGCCACTGAGATCAAGTTACCAGCTTTATATAAGCCAAACCTGCCCGCTTTTTTGCTATACTGTACTTGGTGCCTTATCTCAACTTAAATGCTTGGGCTGTATCTCAAAGTGGGTCCCAGTGCAAAGCAAACACATATGCTTTCCCAAGCTGTGGACTGAGACAGAACCCTTTTTCATGGTTGCCTTCTTTACTTCAAATTTGACTGATCAAGTCTGCAAGCTGTAAGCTCCTTAATGTTATTCCTGTAAAACGTGGCTGACTCTCTCATTCTTAGGTGCTACCAAGAGAAGGTTTGAAAGTGCAATTAAACACGTAGTCCCCCCCCCTTTAAAAAAAAAAACCACCAGTGCTCAGCTAATAGGTGTGTGTTCATTAATCCAACATTTTGGGAAATCCAAATGGGGATCAATTGTACTGGGACCTGCTATTCTTAGAAGAAGACTCTCGACTCTAAAAGGTGCCCAGATGCTTTAGATGTCTGGTGAAAGATTCAGAGGAGGAAGCAAGCGATTGAAGATCTGAAGGAAGAAGAAAGAGAGAGAGAGAGAGAGAGAGAGGTCTGTGCAGTCAGAGGAAGACTGGAGGAAAGTGGAACTCAAGGTAGCTTTTGGGAGATGGGTGGGGGAGTAGAATAAGATTCACATCATTTTGTTCCTTCAGTGCTGCTCATGTGCATGTCCAGGAGGGCAAGTGGGTGGGGAAGCTAGACCAGACATTAGAAGGGTAAGGATCATGTCCAGGACCAAGGGGAAACCTGAGATTGTGATCCTAAACATGTTGTGCTTCAAAAAATATGTACAAAAACAGTTACAAGCAGTTGTGCCAATGTGGATGCTTCTAAACGTCACATAGAAATACTGGACTTATTAATGGCTTGTATCTTGGGGCCACACCACGAGTATTTATGTTCCTGTGCTTTGTTGGAACTGGTGAAGTGAGAAATATTATTATTGGGTTAAAAATATATATTATTTGTTGCATCATCGGTGTACAGAGTGTTCTGCAGAGGGCAAGAGGATAAGCGTCCACTTGAAGGGGGAATTAAGAATCTCTGTGGAGGGTATTGTACCCCCCTTATTTTTATTTTGCCTGTTCTCTGTTGTTTGTTTAATAACTGTTTTTAACTGTTAACTGCCCAGAGTTCCGCTTCAGAAGATGGGCGGTATACAAATGTAATAATAAATATAAATAAATAAATAAATAAGGCAAGAAATCCAGTGCAGATTTATGATGGTAACCACAGTTTCTGACAGAATCCGTGGCCTCCCTTTTTCCAGCAGCCTCTAACGCACCCTAAAACCTTGCTCTAGAGGGCTGGAAAACTTAATCTGGTTTTTTTTGTTTATATGTTAAGTTTGTTTATTTCAAACTGTAGAGGGCGGTAGGAGGTTGGGGAGATGAAAGATGTCTTAAATTCTAGAGGGGTTGCATACTGAAGTAGACAGACAGATCTTGGTGTGCACAAAATCAATTCTAGATAAGAGAGGGAACAGTTAGAAATTTTAGAAAATCCATAAGGGAAAAATTGGTTCTCTGGAGTGTTTGTATCCGAGGAGTCCAAGATAAAACAGCTGCTCTGGCAGCTTCCAAGCCTCCTCTGTTGTGGCATCATCCATGGTTCCTTCTCCTTAAATCAACAAAGGCATCAAGTGTTCCCTTCAGTCTGCATCTGGGGAAACACACCTAGAGTCAGTCCAAGGTGGCCCTGACTTGATGTTTTAAGAATTCTGAGTAAAAGAACAGTCTGTTGATTGCTGATACCTTGTTCTGTACTTCAGTGGATCCATGCAGCCTGCCTATAGCATTAGCTCTTGCCTTGTGGCAGTCCTGAGGAACTTCTAGCATCAGTAAGGACACCTCTAGCCTAATTATGGAGGTTGGGACACAGAACAAGGGGGTGTTCTATATATCATGTTGTCTCTTTATTATTTCCTATGAGGCTCTTGAAGTTCCCTCTGCAAAGACTATAGCTGCGTGTGTGTGTGGGATCTGAATCCTGTTCCAAGTGCAGTACTCTTATCTGCTGCATCACATTGGATCTCAGTTCTGCTTCACGTAGAATTGGCCACAGTAGGGCCTGTTAGCAACTGTGTGCTCCAACTTGTGCACATACAGTGTCCAAGCCCTGGTTAGCTTTGGGGGGCAGCTGTCCCCTTAGTTGGAGTTTTCTCTATTTTTCCTGTCTTGACTGCAGCTGTGTTTCCCTCATGTCCACAAACAGATCTTCTTCTGAGAACTCACAGCAGAAAGCATTCAACACGGCTGTCCTCCAGTTATCCCGGAGTATCAAAGCATTACAAGAGGACAACTGGAAACTGAAAGCCGATCTTGAACACATGCTGACTAGCTCCCTTGCTTCTAGTAAAGCTAAAAGTAAGTTCTTCTGGACTCCTGTGAGTTTTGGTTTGCTGAGTTGGAAGGGCTGCAGGTTGCAGAACGATGGCCCTAATTCAGTGGCCAACTTGACAACAAAGGAAGTTGCTATCCCCTTTTAAGCTAACAGGAAAGTGCTGTACACAAACCCTATATTAACAGCTAATGCAAGTCTGCTCTTTTATTTACTCAGCATATATCCCAGATTAATCATATGAATTAAGAGGCTGCTCAGTTGGATCTCAGAAGGACTCGGCATAATCTCTCATTCCAGCTTTTACACACAGCACAAAAGAGCAATTCAGCTCTTTCTTTTCAAGGCCTTGTGCTTCTCCCAGTCTGACTTCCAGTTTGGAAATGTTGTTCACTTTCCTCAGATTACACTGAATGGAGCAGACAGAGGCTGGTCCAGCGGATTTCAAAGCTGGAGAAAGTGAGTGATGGGTCTGAGATATACTGTATATACTCGAGTAGAAGCCTAGTTTTTCAGCCCTAATTTTGGGCTGAAAAAAAGGGGTCCTCGGCTTATATTCGGGTCAATACTTTTAGCCACTGAGGCAAGTTTGGCTCAGTGGCTAAAAGTCATTTTAAACATTTTGCGCCACTTCTCCTGACCCCCCCATGTTTAAAATGACTTTTTAAAAAGTCATTTTAAAACAATGTTTAAAATGACTTTTAGCCACCAACTCAAGTACTTGCCTCGGTGGCTAAAAGTCATTTTAAACATCACACACACACCCAGCTCACAAAGGAGGAGTTGCCAGGCCCTGCTGCATTTCCCACCCTACGCTTATACTTGAATCAATACATTTTCCCAGTTTTTGGGGTTTAATTGGGCCCCCCGGCTTATACTCGGGTCGAATTATACTCGAGTATATACGGGTATATCTGTCTGTACAATCTCTTTCCCCCTTTGCTTTCTGACCTTTGTCTTATTTTGTTTTGTTTATAGGATGTTGTAGTTTAGCTACAATCTGGTTTGCGTTCAGATTGTAAACAAAAGGGATTGCCTTGGTAGGAAATGACCTCTGGTGTTTTTTTGGTGTGGGATTATTTTTTTGTTTTTGTTTTTTGAGGATGGAACTGAGGTTATAAACTGCATCAGTTCATAATCATAAAAGCTATTCACCTATAGTTGTCTTTAGAGTTATGGTTAATGGCCATGTGTGACTTTTTAAAATTGATTGATTGTTTGGAAGTGAGCCTCTTCATACTAGAAACAATGTTGTTGGTGGTTTTTTGTTTTTTTGTTTTTTTGAGTGGTGCAGTGGGTATGAAAAGATTCTGAATGTCCATCGTTCCTTTTCTTTTCTTCTTTCCTTTCCTTTCCTTTCCATTTCTCTCTCTCTCTCTCTCTCTCTCTCTCTCTCACACACACACACACACACACACACACACACACACACTTTCTCTTCCTTCCTTCCCTCCTTCCTTCCTTCCCCTGTTTTAATTTCCAGAAAATGGATGAGATGCAGAATGAGAGGCTGCAGCCTTCCGAAACCGGCTCGTCCCTGTTACTTGCTCCATGGGCTTCCACACAGCTAGATCAGTCAGTTGCTAAGGAGCCGGATGCCTCAGAAGAATGTGAACATCTCCACAGAGTTGTGAAGAAGCTCAAAGGCCAAAGGGCTGTCCTTCAGGATCAGCTGGCTCTTAAAGAGTTAAGTCCCTGGGTTTAGTCTGACACTGCACCCAGCTCTCTTGTTGCAGTCTTCAAGGCCACAGGAAAGAAAATGATTTTTCCTGCTTCATGATCTCATCAGTTGGTGGAATGTTAGGAGATGAAGGATTTTCCCGTTCCCCCAAACTCACAAGGAGGTTTGGCTACAGTTATCTGGCTACAGTTATCTAAGAGATTTTGTCTTCACTTTGAAAGTGATTCTGGCTGGGGGTGGGGCGGGGGGGATGCTGAGATGGGGGAGGGGGGAAGCAGAAATTCGAGACCTTGACAAACTGTAATTGACTCAACCTATTGAATGGTCACATTTCTTTTTTAAGTTTTGCCGTGGACTTGAAGGTTTAGGGATGGATGATAGATATGGATAATTTTGGAAGTAGTACCTTGTTTTGGAAGAGGTAGCCATGTTAGTCAGTGCAAGAATTCCAGACAAAATCCACAGCAACAAAGCAAAGCAAAAGAAAAGACAAAAACATGTAACCTTAAAGACTAACAATTATATTTTAATTTAAGTTTTCGTGGACTGAGTCCACTTCTTTTGACATATGGCAACAGGATGAACATTATGTATCTCCTTCCCACGTGGCCAATTACCCAACAGATACACAGCAAGATCTCACAAAAAATAATTCCTTTCAGTGCAAATGTTGTATCCAGGTCTTAATCCTGTTATGATGTTGCAAAACATATCAGGGTTCAACAATCTAGTTGCACCCGGCTTCTCAGTGTAGCCAACCTAAGCAATCAGCATTGCATGCATTCCTTTCGTTAATCAACTGCATTGTAAAACCAACACTGTGCATATCTGCAGGTCAAACTATTGTCCGCCTTGGGTCCTTTTCCAAGGAGAAAGGAGGGGTAAAAATGTTCAAAATAAATACATAATAAAGCAGAATGTTCTCTGTGGACATTTATTTGGTGGTGTGTGTTTTGTTTTTGTTTTTCACTTCTGCAGGGAAACAATCCAAAAGCTGACAGAGAAGGTGAAAGAACTGGAGCAAAACCAAGGCGTAGATTGTAGACCTGTTGGGACTCATGCCCTAGAACCTCCTGATGAGGTAAAAAAAAAAAAGCACCATATTTTGTAGTATCTGCTACTGCACGACTTGTAAAATTAACTAACCCTTGAACTAACCTTGGCTCTGTTGAAGCCCTCGATGTGGGCTGCTTTGTGCCTGTACATTGGCTGTTGGTGGATTTTCCTAGCTTCTCAGGCTGCTTTCCTCCTAAGGCTGTCTTCCAGCCAAGTTATGGATTTAACACTTATAGTATGCATAATGTGAGAACAAATGTGAGTTCCTTCAATAGTTCTTTCAACAGTCCCATCATAGGTGGCTGGAGGAGAGAGATCTATTAAGGCTGGTTGGGTATGAATGCATAGCTTAGGGGAATCAATGGAGACAGGACTCTTCATTGCTAGAGACTTGACTAGGGAATGTCTGTCCTCGCTTGGGCCCATGCCTATTTGTCAACAGCACAAAACTCCACAGTGTTAAAAGGCTGCGTACTCTCTCTCTCTCTCTCTCTCTCTCTCTCTCTCTTGTTCCCTCTTTCTCTCACTTGGCCTTGTTGGCTAATGCATGGTCAGGGCTCAAAATGGCCCTTTTATTCTCCCTTTCAGCTCATTTTCTCCAGTTTTCTGCTGATCTTTTCATACCCCCCCCCTCAAATATTTCTTTAAGGGCCTGCAGCGATTTCCACTCCTTTGCCAACTGACAGACCCAACTCGCGTGAAACGCCCAAGAGGTTCAAATTATGCGTTTCTACTGTCTTTCTTTCCTCAGCATCATGAACAGGACCAAGCTGCTCAAACCATCCAAAGATGGTGGAAGGCCTGTAAAATCAAGGTGAGGGATTTTTAACTGCACAGGGCAGGAATGAGTGACGCATAATTAAATCTTACAGCTTTCCACTTAAATAGCAACAGGAGTGTTCAAGGCTCAATGATAGTGGAAATGACGCATGCTTTAGCACCTCAAAGACCCCAAACAGTGACCTCTGTACCCAGAGAAAGGCTTTCAGGTAGGAGAGGAGGGAAGTAGTTTTCCCCAGGACTCTGGCGAGCCATTGCTTGTCCAAATAGACACAACCAGTGAGTTCACATCATACTGGAGGTCTTTCTTTGTCCATCAACGAATGTCCAAATCTGTTGAAGAATATGAATTACTTGACAGTTTTTAAAGAAAGTGCTGGAACTTTTGGATACAGCTACAAAGAAGGGCATTTCACAGGTATTTTCCAAACGTGCTTCCAATGTGGGGAAAGGTGTGTGGAAATGCCCTTGTTGCGCAACCTCAAGGGATGAGCCAATCCGATGAGGTTAGATAATCCCTGAGATTGGGCGGTCTGGTCCTGAATACTTTGGGGCTGAAAAGATCCCAGTGGGTGCATTTGAAGATCTCCAACATGAGCTTTGTTTCACACTGTAGACACGGAAAGGTTTTGTTTGCTGAGTTTATACTACATGAATTCCTCTGTAGCAGTGCTTTGATGATCCCGCTCTCTCAGAGAGAAGTCAGGCTGGCTGCATGCCCACTGGAACTTCTGATGGCAAGCCAACATGGAACGGCCCCAAAAGGTTTTAGATCTGTGGGATAGTTTTAAAAACAGGGGTTTAGGGAATGTTTTAAATCTGCTTTAGGATAACATTTTTTTCTTCCATTTTAATGATTTTAATCTGTTGACTGCACATTGGTTTGGGAGCTGTCGAATGCAGATAAATGATAATTTAAATTAAGCAATAAATTATAAATTCTCTTTATCTAAAATATGGGCACTCTCACACACATGCATAAATTGTCTCCTATGTCGGAAATTTAATAAATCAAGGTCTCTCTCAATTGATTTTTACAACAAAGATTTATTTAAAGTTGGCAGCATACAACTCCTTTTCCAAGGACAAAGGCAGGGTAGAAATACTCTAAAATAAATAAATAATGGATATTTTATATAGCTTCTGTTTCAGGTACCCATGTAGTTTCAATATCTTGCACTAAGGAACAGAGACTGCTAATGACACGGTCTTTAGGACAAGTCACACCAATACCATAAGTTGGCAAAGCTTTCTTTGCACTTGAAATCTGAAACCTGGGCATCCATTCACCAATACAATTATCTCTGCTAAGATTTAATTACACTCCGCAGGCTTCGTCATCTGTAAATTCCCAAATTAATTTTTTTTGTTAGGGTTTGTACACTGGTAGGTTTCTCTTATCATTCTTTGCCAGGCCTGCCTTTTGAATTACAGATCAGCAATTCAGCATAATTTTTGACTGGCAAAGAAGCATTTCCAAGAGAGGGAAGATAGTCCTTTACTGGAATTCCTTTTCTTCTCTCAAATGCTTTTTCTTCTCTGGGATTACTTCTCAGTAATTCATAGAGCATCTTTTATGAGAAAATATGCATATATTTCTTATTTTTTTAAATAGGGTGTTATCCTTGTCCTCCATGGATCTGTCTATCGGTAGCTGTTAAGGATGATAACATAACAGAAACATGTTGAACAGCAGCTGCAAGGAACCCTGAGCAGGAAGTGCTCTGTAGAGATGGGTGTTTCGTTTCGGTCCGGTTCCAAAACGAAATGCGGGAGCCCAGCTGGTGTTTGGAATGAGATCAACACTCTGGAATGAAATCAGCCAATCCCTTACCTTGCTCTGGGCTCACACAGGGCTAAACTCCCAACAAGGAAGAAGCTTCTGACATCATATTTCCTTCTCCCTGGTGCTGGTCAATCAGGAGCTGTGCAGGGAAATGCATAATCCCGCCTCCCTGTCTGATTGGCCAGCACCAGGGAGAAGGAAACATGACATCGGAGGCTTCTACCTCATTGGAACTAAGCCCCGCATGACCCCAGAGCAAGCTAAGGGATTGGCTGATTTCTTTCCAGAGGGTTTGTCCAGTTCCAAACACCATCTGGGCTCCCACGTTTCATTTCAGAACCAGACCACTTCCGAAACAAAATGCCATGTCTAGTGCTGTGCTCCCCAGAAGCCTCTATTGGGCCACTGTTGGAGCAGAACACTTTTCAAACTTTGGTCTGCTCCAACAGAATGCTTCTTAGGTTCTCCTCTTTCCCATGGTGCATGCATGCTTGTGATATGTTGGCATGCTGTCCCATTTTCCCTGAAGCAAACTCTACTTTACATTTCATTTGCTTTGTGATGTGATAGTACCTTAAGGAGAGCCAACCAAAAGCCCACCTAGTCTAGTATCCTGCTTTCCACCAGGGTGCATCACATGCTTCTAGGAGGTCCATAATAAGTTAAGGTGTTAATACGTTTCCCCGGCGTTTGTCCCAGTACCAACTGATCTTCAGTGTCACACAACGCTTGAACATGGAAGGTCCAAATTGCCACGAGGAAGACATTGATTTGTGCCCTTAAAACTTCAAGTCCATACTAAACATCAGTTGTATTTCCTACCAAGACTAATTGCCAAAGAAAACCCACCTTCATTTTTAGTATTATGCAACTGGCAAGCAAAACTGAATTATATACGCTATTTACCTGGGTTCTCTTGACTCAACAAAGCTATCCTTGACTCAAGGAAGAGCTCTCTTCTGTAGCTGAGAACAGCTGAAGCATGGGAGGAGAGACCGTTACTAGGCTCCCACTGCTTTCAATAGCAATTCAGCTTGTTGAGTTGAGCTGCTTGTATCTCCACAATATCTGATCCGGAGAGCCCAACATTTAGTGTCCACAGGCATGTTTACAACAAAGAAAAAAAAGGACAAAAGTTTTCAGCATTCGCCAAAATCTTTAATACTTATGGAGCCAGATCTATGGATCCCTCCAGCGCTCAATAGCTCTTGGCCAAACCAAGGCTCGGGAGCGTTACTTCTCTGGACGGTGGGATCCAGTATCACTCACAATCTGAGCCATGTTTCAAAAGAGTCATGTTTCTGAGCTCTGCACATGACGATGGGGATATTTTAGGAAACTTCAGCAAGTTTACAAAGACCAGATCTCCTTTGCCTTAGCAATCACAGGAATGGTTAACATCCCATACATTCAAAAGGAAGCAGTTGTTTCTGCCTGCTGATAGATAAAGACGCCTTTGTTGATGGATAAAGAACACCAGAGTCAGTTGGGTGGCCAAAGGGAAACTGACCTCTGCGTGTGCTGATTACTCCCCCAGAACCCCAATTTATCTTATGGGCCCCACCTTTCACGAACAGCTGCTGAGAGCCAAGTGGAAGAGGAAGCAGTGAGGCTGATCCAGTCTGTTTTCCGGGCTCACCAAGCACGCATGCAGATGGAGGAAAAGTAAGCTGAAAAATCATTCATTTTCACAAGAATCGGTTCCGCAGGGATTCAAAACCAGAGTGTTTCAAAGTTTGACCTTGAGTATCAAAACAAAGGGAAGGGGGACCATCCCAAGAACCACACTGTAACCTGAACGCAGTTAGAGTAAAATAACTAACCCTCTCTATAGAGACAAGGAGTTCCAGACAGCTTCAACAAGAGGCATGCGTCTTTTTGACTGTTCTCTGTATTGGACTAGTCACAGATTGCTAACGAGTATTCACAGCTGTGAACAGAATTCCTCAGGAAGGAGCTGCAGTCTGGTTATTATATTCTGACGCCAAGTTCAGTCCCTGGCAATTTCCAGCTAGATACAGTTTCTGTGCACTGTAATGTTATCACACAAGTGGATGGCAGATTTATGATGTGCCTCTGCTGATGTTTGGCGGTGGAGGTCCAGTATCCCGAAACGTAGGTACAGTAGTGCAAAGCTTAAACCCCAAGAAGGCAACCCATTCTGATTTCACAAGGCATGTGTTGCATTCTGGTGACATCTTCACAGATTTGGTAGCATAGGGCTTCCTGCAATATACACACCTTGTACATACCATGGCAGAATTGTACCTTCTGCCTAGTGATCACCTTTTCCAAGTCTAAAATCTCTGCTCTAGCAAGGTATATCATAGCTTCAGTTTATCAGACTGGCTGTGTTTCTATAATGCAGAAAATCCATGCCCTTTCTCCTGCACACATGACATATTGTCCCATTGCCACCAATGCCTTTAAATCCCATTAGATTTAATGGGATTTAATTTTCTGGGTGAAAATTAAACAAAATAATGGATGAAACTGAGCATCTTCCTTGGTAATCTCCTACCAAGAGTGATTTAGAATCTCAGACCTGTGAAAATTTATACCGCAGATCTCTCTCACACTTTTAAAATAAAAGTGTGATAGCTGAATCTCTCTGATTCTTAAGCTCAGTTCCTGCTGAGAGACTAGTTTATGACTCTTGTCAATTCTCTTATTAATTTTGTAGGTGGCTGATCTCAACACCTGGGGATGAGAAAACAAGCCCAGCTGCATTCAGAGGAGAGGAAAAGGCAATCTGGTCCCCATTGAAACAATCACCTTTGGTCTTCACTGCAGAATCCAGTAAGCCTATCTACTTCCACCATATTTACTCATCACAGATTTGTTCGTTATCATTTCACATTTGTTTGCTTGTACTTGTGGTTCTCACCCTCTTGTTCAGAGAGCTCGGGCAGGTGCTGGCTATCATCTTTTGAAGCATTTGCAGATCTAAATAAAAATAGCAGTGTTTATTTCCTTCCCAGCCCTGAATGAGCTGGCACCTTACTGTTGAGCCAAGAGGGAGCAGATAAGAGGGGTACATGGCAGGTCTTTTCCACCACCACCACCACCACCACCACCACCACCCACACCCTATGTAGGTCACAAGGTCCCAGTTTGTGGGATAGCCATCTGGTTTCTTCTGTTATGCAATAACTTCCTGGGGATACATTTACCTCTTTAAAAAAAAAAATAGCACAGCTTTCTGCATGTTATTTGTGTCCCCTGCCCAGTCTTTCAAATTATGGAGTTGCAGATGTCCTGGGTTAGGTGTGCTTTTTATGGACCTCAGATTAGCAGTGCTGGACAGGTTTTTGTCTCGAAGGGGTTCAGAACAAATCTATGGCCAAAGCTGCGCTCAGCCTTCAGTCTTCCAGGGGAGCAGCTGGTTCATTGATTTTCCAATTGTTATAGCTTTTATTTGTTGACAGCCACTCCATCACATTGATTTTTGTACATGGGCCACAGAGTAGGTATCAATTACTGTTTACTTCACAGGGTTGTTGTGAAGGTTAATAACTATCATTATTCAAACACTTAACTGTTCTAGAAGAACCCAGTAGGTCAAAAAGGCAGTTCAAAGCAAAGAGGGCCCACAGAGAGCTGGCAGAAAGAGATGGATTGCCAATTGGGTTGTTTCTATTCATTTATTTATCTGAACTAGTTGAATTGATAATATATAAATGGATGTCTTTTTCAATTAGTACTCATTTATGGTTGCCTTCCTTTCCCACTTAGTGTCAGCTTGCATGTTGTTCGAAACCCAGGAGAAGGCCTAGCTGTATTTTGGCAATTAGGAATGAGCTCTGTGCTTTGGATTGCTGAATTACTTTGTGGTTGCACGAAATAACACAGTATGCCAGAATTCTGTCTTTGTTGGTGTAACTTGCTGCGGCTAGTTGTGGCTAATCAGTGAGGTTCAGGGCACATTTTGCTCCTGTCCCTGGTCATGTTTACAACTGTGTAACTGAGATATACCCAGACATTGCCATTATCAGCATCAGGTTGTGCAAACTTCATGCAAACGCCAACAGTCCAGTCATAATTTCTCATAATACACCACACTATGGTGTGATAAAACCAGAAGGGAAATGGGGAGCACAGTAGCATTGGTCTTATTTGAAGAAATGTCTGTCTGTATAAATAAGGTTACAAATACTATAAATGGTAGCATCTACTAGTAATATCCATGTTGGCATGCCAGTGGTACATTTCAGACATATCTAATATTTACTGGTGAGAAATGGTATGACCCACCCAATGTGTAATTTTATGGTGATTAAATCCCATTTTTGTTTGATTCATTTCCTCCAAATGATGCAGTTTTATAAAGAAGGATCATTCTCTAAATTTATTTGTCCTCACTCTTAAAATATGTCAATGGGTACAAAGAGTTTCACATAATTTAACAATGGATATTGACATAGTAAAAACTTATTTGTGTATATAATCCAAATAATTTGCCTTGGTTGATAAAAATCCTGAATAAAGGGGAACGTTTGTTTATGTACCCTTTAATCTACTTGTAGAGGTTCGGTGATTTCCATACAGTGGGTTGGAAGTGATGACCACTGAAGAACTGAAGTTTTTAATTGCCTCTAGTTACATGATATAAGGATATCTCAGGATCTCAGGAAGAGAATGATGTTGTGGTGGTTTCCATCAAAGCATAATTAGAAAGTTTCCCGTCACAAAAGGTTTTGAAACAAAGATTCAGAGGGTGGAAAGGAGGGTAATGGATTACAAGAGCACAAAGAATAAAGCAAAGTGATCAAGCTAATAATAGGTAATAGCTCCTTGCAGAGACAGGGCATAACCTTTTCAGATCTAAGCAATTTGTTTTGAGAACAAGATCTCTTAATTATTCACTCAGCCCCCCACTCCTGGGACCACCCTTTGTTTGCTGCTATCTTTAGCTCAATTAATTAATAAATCAACCCATTCAAAATCTGTCCATAGGCCCATGCCTCTTGACTCCCAAGTGGTTCATTAGCAACATATGCAGCTGTAGCATTGGAACTATCACTGTTGCATCATATCTGTTTTTTTTTTAAGGTCAATGTATATGTTTGAAGGGGACACAAGCAGAAGCTGGTCATTTATTTGAAGAAGCAAAATATTGACCAGGATTCGCAAAAAACTGACATATTCTTGATGTGTTGTGCATTTTGTGATGAATTTGAACAGCAGTTTCCTGGTGTGTAGCATTTTGTTCAAAGATTAGCTGCATATAATCTAAAGACTGCATGATAGTATGTTTTGTAACCCTTGTCAAGGACCCCTTACTGCGCCTCTCAGTTCCCATCATAAAGCTTAGGAACGCCATGGGCTTTCAGAGGTCAGCAGACTAAAAATCCAGTCCTTATGACCAGGCTGCCCAATGAATTAATAGCCATTGGTTATGTTTTAGTCTTTCTTTCAGAATAGCAGTTTCTGCAGATTATAAAGAAAATAAAGGGGACACAGACACTTCCATCACTTACAAAGTGAGGGGAACCTTCCCCACAAAACACCTAGTAATGTCAAATAGAAGGAGAAATATACAATGGGAGAAAAAAGGCACAGACTGTGCCAGAAAGAAGGTGGGGGATTAACAGGCGTTTATATGTCTTGGGATTAAAACAGTCTTCTTTTGTGGCTGGTGTTCTCTCTGGGGGTCATATTGGTGAATTTCCCCAGTTCCGGGCTTTGCTGTGAAGAGCACCGTGTGAGCCTTCCACTCCTGTTCAGCAACACAGTTGAGTGCCTTTGTTGCTTCCCCTTTTGATTTTTAGGAGTGCCTTGATTTAGGAAGTTAAGCAGGGTCAGACCTGGCTAGTACTTGGATGGGAGACCACCAGGTAATACCAGGTGCTGTAGGCGCCTGGAGTAGGAACTGGCAAACCACTCCAGTATTCCTGCCAAGAAAACTCCATGGATATGGGGTTCACGAAGTGTTACGACACTACACTACACACACACACACACACACACACACACACACACACACACACACACA
>JAHTLZ010000054.1:11993726-12003739 GCA_023846285.1 Phrynocephalus versicolor
TAGATAGATAGATAGATAGATAGATAGATAGATAGATAGATAGATAGGAAGTAAGGAATCCAAGGTAGGTAGGTAGGAAGGAAGGTAATTGTTAGTATCCATTAGCCTTCCAACTCCCAGGGTTCCATGAAATCTGGGGGTTTTACATTCTAGGAGCTGGTTTCCATCGGCCACCCCAAAGTCACGCGTTACATCCACTTCTGTTCCTCATGTCAAACATAAATGTTCATTTTTCCAGGAGTGTGTGTCTGTGTCTGTGTGGGGAGTCGGGAGCTCAGGGAAGGCCCCAACCCAGATATCTCTCTCTCTCTCTCTCTCTCTCTCTCTCTCTCTCTCTCTCTCTCTCTCTCTCTCTCTCTCTCTCTCTCTGTGTGTGTGTGTGTGTGTGTGTGTGTGTGTGTGTGTGTGTGTGTGTGTGTGTGTGTGTGAATGACGTAATTTTCAGCTCCCTCACACACGCGCACCCGGGGAGGAGGGGGAGAGAGAGGCCTGGTTTTTAACAATTCTTCTTTTACCTCAGCGGAGCGGCGGCGGCGGCGGCGGCCCTCCTCCCCGCCTTTTCTCCGTTCCCCTCATCCGCGGGGGCCTCCTCTCCCCTCACGGACCGGCACCGCCACCGGCGCCCGGTCGAAGGAGGGAAGCGAGGGAGGGAGGGAGGGAGGGAGGAGGGCGGGCGTCGTGTGGGTGGGTGGGAGGGAGGCCGGGTTGGGCGGCGCCAGGCGGGGAGGAGGCGGAGGCGAAGGCTGAGGGCGAACAAAGAGCAGCCCGAGCCCGGCGCTGAGGGAGGGGGGCGTCGGCCGCCAGGAAAAGAAGAAGGACGAGGAGGGGGAGCCGGAGTCCCGCCGGAGTCGGCCGGGACTCGAGTCGGGACCATGTGGGGCACGAAGCCGCCGCCTCCGCCTCCTCCTCCGCCGCCTCCTCAGCCGAGCAGCAGGAACCGGGGCCGGCCGGCCTCGATGGCCTGAAGTCCCCTCTCCTCCCCCAATAAGAAGAACTCTTCCCCACGACCGCCTTTTATTTCCCTTATTTATTTTTTACCTCACAACAAGCGGGAAGGGAAGGCAAGGCAAGGCAAGGCAAGGCGGGTCCCCCCCCCCCTCATGGCGGCGGCGGCGAGGAGGAGGCAGAGGAGGCGGAGGAGGAGCCGCAACCGGGGCTCCCGGTGAAGAAGAAGAAGAAGAAGAAGCGTCGGAATCGGCGCCGGCGCGCGCTCTCTTTCTGAGGGGGGAAACCGAGCGAGAAGACCTCGGGGTCCGAGGCGGCAGAAAGAGAGAAAGAGAAGGAGGGCGGCTCTCTTCCCCCCATTGACTCCCCGGGCATGGCGGCCTCGGCGGGCGTGAGCTACTCGCCTCCCTGGTGGGTGAACCTCCTGCACCGCCTGCCCCACTTCAGCCTTCGCTGGGAATTCGTCGAGGATGACTTCCGACCCGAGAAGACCGAGTACCAGCAGGTGAGGAGGAGGAGGAGGAGGAGGGAGAACGGGCGGGCGGGGGGCGCGCGAAAAAGGGACGGCCACCGGGCCACGGGGGGGTGGGGAGGGGGGAGGAGAAAGCTGCCTCAGCTGCTCTGTTATCTCTCCTGTGTACCTTTCATCGAGAGATAAATGACATCTATGTCTGTATTTTCTCATAGCAAGTCAGTTACATGCGTGCATATGCATGTGTACATGCATGCGTGCATACATACAGTGCATGCACGCTTGCTTCCTTGCATACAATACATGCATGCATGCATACGGTGCGTGCACGATTGCTTGCACACTTACATACAATGCATGCATGCATGCATAGTGCACGTATGTATACATACATACATACATACATACATACATACATACATACATACATACATACATACATACATACATACAGTGTGTGTGTGATCTATATGCAAGCTTGGCCCACATGTTTGGTACCTCTTCATGTCAACCTAACAAAGGTATTTGGATATATCTCTTGTTTACCTAATGACCAGTGAGGCTACCTCAGCTTCTTACAGGGTAGTCACTCCTGAAGCGAGTGCAGGGCCAGGATTGTGTTTATGGACCTCTTTTCCTCATCTCTCTTTCCTTTGACCCCCACCCAACATCTCCCTTATTTACCCTCTTTTGCCAATTCATTGTTTATTCATACACAATCTGGCCATACATTTTGTTTCATTTTTATTTACTCATCACTGTCTGCTTTTGATTACCCCCTTTCCCAATTTTCTTTGGGTTCGTTGAGTTTCCTTATGAGGTTCACTGGCGATTACATTTATCCTCATTCAACCCCATATTTGCTCCCCATCTCTATGCAGTCACAACCCCTAAAAGTAATCCAGGCAGACAGGAATCTGATAATATATCTATATTTTACATGTATTTTGTTCCCCACAAAACACTTCATGTTTTTCCATTTTGCACACATTATTCCAGAAAGCCCCCCCTGCAGCGTCAGAGGTTCACCCCTCTTCACACTTATCTCCCCCCACCAGTTCTATGTAAATCGTAGCATTTCATTTGCATATGCCCCCCCCTGTTTCAATTACTGTATAAGGGAGAACATGGAGAGGGTTAATGCTACCTCTAGTCCCTTCCCAACTGTTAAGGCAGTTAAAAAGATGGGGGGGGCATATATTGGGATGATCCAGTTGCTAATCCAAGATTGTACTTGACCCATTGAATTTGTCAATTCGATAAGTCCCATTGATTGATTTGATCTGATCTGGTTTGAACTAACAGTTCTGTGGAGACTCTTAAGAGATGCTCCAGCATAAAACCTCTTGGGTCATCTTTCTCCTCCTTCACCTGTCCCTACCTGTTTCAGGATCCCTGATGCAGGTCTTGCATTTGTGTTCTCCCTTCGCCATCTTCCACACGTTTCCCTCATCTCAGGTTTTCTGCCCCCCTCCTTCCTATGAGTTAATATATTCAGCACAGAGGGGAAGCGAAGCTTTTTCCTTGACTGTATTCCAGGTCTCAGATGTTCACAAACATATTGAACCATGAATATTGAGGGGAAGGAGCATATTGGAGCAAGATACCTAGGCTCAACTGGGCTCATTCACTGTTTGAGTTCCTTATGAATGGTATGTTTGTTTGAGAAGACCATTCCTCTGTTGCAGCCTGAATTGATGCAGCCTACAGCTTGATTATGCTGAACAGAAGAAGTGGGATTTTGTTTTAGGTTCAGAAACAGTTGGAACAGTACCTTTATTCATCGTTCTCCTCATACTGTACAGTACTTCCGTCATTTATATATATACTGTATATGTTTTCTATACAACCACCTCTCCCAATTCTTCATCTTTCCTTTCATACAGCAATTCAAATGGGAGGGTGATTCTGAGTTGGCTCTTTCATATGCATGAGCTTGTTTTTTTTTCTCTCCTGCCATCTTGAACACCACTCAAAAATAATGACTAATGCCCAAACAGTGGCTCCGGAAGGGGGGAGGTTGGAGTGCTTCCTTTTCTGGTGCACACTCCAGGGAACAGAGACTGTGGAAAGTGCCCTCCCCCTCCTTCCCACAAATTTTCGCATTAAGGTTTAAAATTGGGGAAATTGCCTCACTTCTATAAAAGCCATTAAGAGTGACAATAGAAGAAGCTCCCACACACAAATCTTCCTACTCCCTTTCTGAGGTGGAGGTGAGTGTGTTGAGAAGTTTGCACGCGTGTGTCATTTTCCCTTCCCATATTTGCATAACGAGGGATGTGTAACTAGGAGAGGAAAAATCTAGGCTTCAGGGACATAAGGCCTTGGACTTGGATTTCATCTCCTCTTAAAGCAAGACTATTCTATTTTGAATTCCTCTGGGTTTTCCATTTAGCCCTTCCAAGTATTTGAGGCCGGAATGGCTCGCACCCTTCCAACTGCTGAGGAGAATGATGGTAACATCTTGTTCACGCACCCTCATCCTTTGCCCCTCAGATAAAATGGGTTTGTTTCTCACCATAGCTTTAGTGTTAACGATTTGTAGTAAGTATATTCGAAATGTGTATGTCAGAGAATACAAGCGGTTCCATTACCCAGTCAGACCAGAGGTATATCTGGCCTATTTGTTACCGTAATTCTTTTTGTACTTGATTTTGTCTTGAAAAGATCTACTGTCTGTTTCAACAGCAGGTAGAGAGATGTTTTTGTGCTAAGAGATATGTAGTTTAATATAATATAGCTCTTTGCTGCTGGATGTATAGACTCTATTTTTACATTTCTGAAATCTTTGCTTTTAGGCATCTAGTAGAAATGCCTATATACAAAATTCACCTTTGCTGTATTCTTCCTGGCTGTCACTTTTGAGTAAAACTGTTGAGCCAATTGACTTGGTTTGTCACGATCTGCAGATCGGAAAACTCCATGTTGTGCCTCTTGGTATATTGGTTACACAACGTGTAGCTAGAACTAAGTATAGAAATGGCAATACAGTATAGTGAACTTTTATTTAGTTATTTGACTTATATACCATACCATCTTTTAGGCCTTACTGTAAAGCTCAACAGTTTGCAAAATAGATCTGAAAATGAATTGTGAAATAACAAAGCACTACTGCTAGCCTCTGTCTCATGCCCAGTCTATTTGCTACTTGTGTTTATTTGTTTATTTAGAGCAGTGGTTCTCAACCGGTCGGTCCCCATATGTTCCTGGACTGCAGTTCCCAGAAATCCCTTCCAGCACAGGCTTCTGGGAGTTGCAGTCCAGGAACATCTGAGGACCAACAGGTTGAGAACCACTGGGTTAGAGTATTTTTATCCCACCTTTCTCCTTGGAAAAAGACCCAAGGCTGCTTTCACTTTTTTTCATAGATCTATCTGTTCTATTTTGTGGGAAAACAGAAGCATATGAGGAGAAATTATCTTCAGTCACTAATTATGCCAGTTTTGATTCCCACCATGTTTGTTAGATTAAAAATACTTGGTTTTCCAATGAATGAACCTACTAATCCAATGATTGGCCTTGATTTCATGATGAAACATGTTGTGGTATGTTATTTTGCAGAACTAATGTTTGTGTGTTTGTACTTAACTGGGTGAAGCACTCGCCTCTTGTTTGAAAGATTCTTTGGTAAACCCTGCTTCTAGATGCAGCTGGTTATAATTTGACTTTTTGGATAAGGTTCAGTTTATCCTGCACTCTGGCTTAGGCAATAGATCGCCAGGTTACAGAACAGTCTGCTAACAATGCAGGTACACTAAGTAAATACCTGTAATTAAAAAGACCTTATAATAATCAGCTTTCTCCTCAACCTGTGACCAAATGCCGGAGAGTTTAATGTACACCAGGTATGTCCAAACTTCGGCCCTCCAGATGTTTTGGACAGCAATTCCCACAGTCCTTTGTCATTGGCAATCTAAGCTTAGAATTCTGGGAGTTGTGGTCCCAAACATCAGGAGGGCCGATGTTTGGACATGCCTGATGTACACTAAAGGCTCATTATGTTGCTATGTCTTAACTGAAGACTACCTTCTATAAGAAAGATTGCTCATGTGTTCTCTAGAGATGATGAAACATTTGACATGCTGATAGTGATGATTTAAAATTTAAAGGTAGACTGTAACTGCAGTAGAGTATTTGTTGGCTGTGGTTTTCCTCTAAGATAATGAGCAAAGTCTGTCTTTTAGGAAACTAAGTCTAAAGCACATCCGATCTCACCTGATTTCAAAAGCTAAACAGGGTCGGCCCTGGTTAGTACTTGGATGGGCGACCACCAGGGAATATCAGGTGCTGTAGGTGCCTGGAGTAGGAACTGGCAAGCCACTCCAGTATTCCTGCCAAGAAAACCCCATGGACATGGGGTCACGAAGAGTCAGTCACAACTGTAACGACACAACACACACGTGAAAATTTAATTTCCCAGGCAGTTTTGTTTTTTCCATATTGGTAAAGACTGAATTTTGGCATTAGTAATATGAATTAGTAATTTATTTGCTTATTTAAAATATTTTTACCCTGCCTTTCTCCTTGGAATGGACCTAAGGAAGCTTATAACAATGAAGAATAATAAATAGAGTTGGAAACAATGAGTGTACAATAGTTACCAAGAAACATTCAAGACAGTATTCCAAGCTGTGATCATTTATTGTGAACATTAACTGTAGTAACCGCCCAGAGTGGCTTCCTGTCATATGGGTGGTATATAAATTAAATAAATAAATAAATAAATAAATAAACATTGATTCTGAAGAAGCATCTTACATAGTATCATTAAAAAGGCAACATTAAAGCTAAGAACAATAAGCAAGCAAGTAAAATAATATGTTATTTAAATACATTAGTTAGTATTTTGAATTTCATTCTTGTGTGGGTGTATAGCTTCTGAATCAGCATTAAACAACTAGTAGTAGCTAAACTGTCATTTGTAGCTATGTACTTTGATCAAAATAATTGGCAAATGACAGTAGAAAACCTCAAATAACGCTCAGATATCTTGAAATCTTTGCATAGTATAAATGGTTCATGTTGCACTCATTCTGGTATTTTGAGATCATGCCTACTGCCTTTCAGGAAAATGCTTGAACTGTGTTTTCAGTGCACATAAGTATACTTGGAGCTGGTAGTTCCTTCCCCAGGGATGCAGTTTGCCCATCATTGCTACAGAACCATTGCCTTCAGTTTCTTTTCTATGCAGAGTCTATGCGGTATTCATTTGCCTCCAGGGATCAGGGGCTATTGTGCACAAAGTTTCTATGCCTTCAGCCATTTGATACCTGAGATTATTGTATAAATGAAGTTGGTGATTCTGGGTTAACCTTTCCTGGTGTGTTTAACATCCCCTTTGGGTTTTTTTCTTGGCTCCAGCTGTGTGAAAACTCTGCCTATCAACATTAACCTGGCCCTTATTCTTTTCATTGTTTGCAAAAAGAAAAAGAAACACCCCCTTCCTTCCCTAACTAAGCCTTCTGGGCATGGTTCCTTAGTTTTTTCATTCCTTTGCATATGACAAAATCAGTCTGTGTTTTGCCTGAGGATGTGGTTTCAGAAGTAATTGTTTGCATTTTGAGGTTACAAAAAAGACTGTTGATTTCAAACAACTTCTGAAACTGACTTAGTATCCTTACAGGTGCAAATGGATGTGACTTGTATCTTTCTTTTTTATGTTTTTTATTTATTTTCTACACTAAATTATATAAAACAAATATATTGCTTCAATCACAGACTCAAGAGCCACCTCCACAGAACTCTTTTTGCATACAGTGGTACCTTGTATAAAGGAATTAATTTGTTCCAAATGAAATTATGTTAAGCAAATTTTCCTTTATACAGATTTCCCATAGGAATGCATTGAAAATGGAGTAATCCCATTTTATGTTGTACAGATTCACCCCATAGGCAATTATGTTAAGCAAATTTCCCCTATCTCCGGAATTTTTTATGTTGTACAGATGTTATGTTATACAAACTGTTTGTTATACAAGGGTCCACTGTACTCTATATCTGGAAAACCCAACCTAGGAAAGGATTGTCATAAGTCATAACTGACCTGATGGCACGTTGTTGTTATTGTTGTTGACTGCTTATATCAGAAGCAGATGTGGCAGGCCTTTATTGTGACCAATTTTCTTCTTTCTTTCCTTTTTTTCTTATTTTTGTTTAAGGTTTTGGCAACTATGGCCTGGACACTGTTCACAAGTGTGGTCCAAGGTTTAATTCTTTCATGAGCCAGCTCAATAGGTTCTCTGCCTGCGAAAGGGCTGGGGAAAAGTCTATCTGCATTCTTGGATAGCTGCTACCAGTTGGTTTTCATAATACCGGGCCAGCGGTTTGCTCAAGCTTTTGTCCCTTAGTTTAGTAGGTTCTGCAGAATGTTCCATCAGGAAACTTCTTAATACTTACATCTGTCTTTCTCTGCATTCAGTGTGAATAACTGCAACCCAGAACAATCTGGAGATAGGGAAGTCTGTTTCTGAATTCCTTCCTCCTTGGATTTATCTATCAGTCATACTGCAAGACCTCTTACTTAATAGTGAATCATAAACCCACAGTCAAGGATAACAAGGAGCTCAGAACCAGTATTGCAGACAACACTGTGTCAATGCTACTTCCAACTGCTCTGTATCTTGCCAACAAACTTGTAGAATTTAGCAATGCCTACCTTGTCAGATTATCACTTGTTTCAGAACAACACAGCTAGATAGGTTTAGTGGGATCCTTGTTCAGGGATGAAGAAAAGATCCCTGCCTTGTAAATTTTAATCCAGTGGGCTTTGTTGATTCAGTGACAGCAAATTGATACAAACATTTCCTGCAGATATTAGCAGTTTATTGGGAGCAGTTAGTAGCCAGGAAATTAAAACAAAATAGGAAAAAGTCCATGGTAGTTGTCAATGGAAGGACAACTGCTCAGCCATATTTTTTTTCTAGCAGTTTTTTTAAAAAGATTCCTGACAAACAAGGTATTTACATATTTCAGTATCACTATGTTTTCACTCATCAGTGCACTATTCAGATACGTGGTGTCATATACAGTAGATCTGTCATTCTCCTTAGGGGCCATGCAATTATTCCTTTCAGTCTTGTCAATGCAATGTAAGCTTTAATCAGATCTCAAAAGTAATGCCTATGTAGAAAAATGCCGACAAAACAATGGCAAAAAGTTCCTTGTATTGAGGTATATTGTGTGTCCGAAAACTGATTTCTTGTCTCATCCTGCAAATTTGAGGTTATCCTGGGTTATCTGAGGTTAACAGGGTTGCAAGGTGAAGTTAGGAGATGGGGTTGCATCTCAGACTTGTGCTACGAGAACAGTACAGTATTACATTTTCTTCTGTGCTACATCCAGTATCTTTTTCCTATGGTGCCTTCTGCAATAAAGAGGTGATGAGGTAATGCGAAATTTACACTGTAGAGTTCAAAGGTCTTCTGTGTTCCTTGTCAAGACATAAAAAAAGACACTAGGAAGATGAGTAGCTGTATTAGTTTGTTCAGTTTGCTCAAATGTCTTTTGGAGGCAAACCTGCATCATATGGACTGTAAACTTTATCTTACAGGGAAATGGAATTTTCCAGGCAGTTATTTTTATTGTTCTTCACGTTTTGATTGGCATGCATGCATTGCAGAAGATTAAAATTAGCTTTCAAGCAGCCCATTATAGTTGCTATTTTTGCAATCCATTTTTGGGTGGGATGGTGAAATGAAAACTCTTCATAGCTACAGTTTTGCAGTTCTCTGCTTTTATATAAATTTAGGTAGTTTGGATAACTGCTGGATACTTTAGTGGCTTAAGTATCTGGCTGTGCAGCCAGAGGTTGGGAGTTCGATTCCCTACTGTGCCTCTTTGACAGGGGGTCGACTGATTGACCCATAGAGTCCCTTCCAGCTCTGCAGTTCTAAGATGATGATGATGATGATGACTAAGATGGTTACACTTGTTAACTCACTCTTAAGATGGAAGTGAAAAACTCATCGTTCCATTTGTTTGTATTTTTAGATAGTGATTGCTTTGGGCTGCTTGAAAACCACGATCAGTCCCTATGGAAAAGTTTGACATGGTTGATTTAATACAGTAATGCTTTGTGAGGGGCTACTTGTACTTGAAATTCGCTTTGGGCACTGTAAAGCAGCAGCCATATAAGGGATACGGTTGTTGAAGAAAGTTCTCAAACTGCTTTATGCAGTAGCCCTATGTTTCGAATCACAGCATTTTGTACACTACATGATGTTGCAGTACTGCTTGTATCTATTCACAATCAAACTCAAACTCTGTTGAGTTCAGGGAGATTCATTTCCACTAGGACAGCTGTAATGGTGGATTCCTTGTACAAGGAAATGTTAGTTCTTCATCTGTGGAGACCATAAAATACATCATTGGATGCTGCTTTCAAAGGACACATGGCAGCATATGATCATCTGGAGCTGTGTTTTTACGTTTGAAAGTCCAGCGTTCACGGATTACTCTCTCTTTCTCTCTCTCTCTCTCTCTCTCTCTCTCTCTCTCTCTCTCTCTCTCTCACACACACACACACACACACACACACACACACACACACACACACACACACACACACACACACACACACACACACACACACACACAC
>JAHTLZ010000054.1:12008024-12041075 GCA_023846285.1 Phrynocephalus versicolor
TATTATTATTATTATTATTATTATTATTATTATTATTATTATTATTAATTGGTTTTACCCAATGCAGTTTTCTCCAGACTCTTTTGGGAACACATGCTTGCAGCATGCCACTACTTTGTTGGTGCAGTTTTTTTGTGTGTGTGTGTGTGCGCGCGCGCAGCATGCCAGAAACATTATATTGGGGCGTGAGTAATAAAGTTGGACACTTGCTCTAGCTATACTGTTTTTATTCATCCTGATAAGGTTTAGCCTCTGTTGCCTGCTAGGCTCTCTATTCCTGGGGCCATATATGGAGGGAAGTGGCAGATGTAATAAACTCTTGTTGGCAAAAATGGAGGAGGGGTAGAGGCTAGTTTGTGAGACCACTGTTGATTATTAGTCCCACAGAAAAAAAGTTTTTTTTTTGGAGTAGTACTTGCTCACAGCTGTAAAAAAGAACACTTTTTATTTTCCATAAAGGTTTTTCTTCATATTTTTATATAAGTCTCTCTCTCTCTCTCCCTTTCCACATTATGCAGTTTGATATAAAAGATTCTCTCTGCTTTCTTTATCAGAGACTCTTGTTACCTCTGGGGCATTTTGCCATGCTTGAAATTTATCCTTCTGGTGCCCTGTTCCAACTCCTGAAGTCTTATTTGTGTTCTATTAATTATGATTTCCTGCAAGTTTTAAATGGAGAGAATTAGAATAAAGTACCAAGCGCAGCATTTGAAATCTTAAACTGCTGGAAAGACCATTTCTGGACATCTAACAGTATGGTAACTTGAACAGTAAATTGTGTAGATGATGTGGTAGTGACTGCTCAGGAATACTGGCGCTTTCCAAGATACAGTATAAGTTAAAATGCAACAGTGCCTGGAATATTAAGAATTAATAATCCTTGGTGTATTCAGGGAAGGAGTCTTGGGTATTAAGAATTAAGAAAGAGCTCACGTTGAAATATGTGAATGTTGCAGTTAGGATAGATTGTACTGAGCATGGTTGTTAAATAACAGTATAAATGATGCTGTGCATTTGTTCAGAGAACAAATGAAGAAACTTCATTTAAACAGAAATGTTTGTCACCTTGATTTAAATAAATGCCTTGCATTGCTTAATACAGGCATGGCCAAACTTTGGCCCTCCAGATGTTTTGGGCCGCAACTCCCACAGTCCTTTGCCATTGGCAATCTAAGCTTAGAATTCTGGGAGTTGTGGTCCAAAACATCAGGAGGGCCGAAGTTTGGGTATGCCTGGCTTAAGAGGAAGAACTGTGGTTATATTCTGAGAATGTTAGTTCTGAAGAGGTAGCTCTGAGGCATTTTATTAGAGTATTGGGAAGGAAAATTGGATGTAGGCAAACAATGGGAAATGCCATATGTTTAGTGTCACTCAGGACTCACATATTAAAAACACAGTGTTTTAGCAAAGCAGTCATTAGCTTTCTGAGGAGGTATAAGTTAATCCTTTTTAAATGGCTTTCAGACAGAAGAACCCAAAGGTCAGCATAAAGTTTTGCTCCATGTGTTGGTTTCCTCTTTGACAGTAACATGACCTGAAGTTCCTGCTTTGTGTTCTGTCAACTACCAGTTCAGTGTGCATGTGTCTTGTTTCTTTAAATAAACTAGCTTTTTTAAAAGGTTGCTTTATTGAAAGACACAGTCAGCCATCAAAGAAGGTGTTAAGGTCATCAGGCCCTTCTCTCCCTCCTACCACCCTCACAGGTTCGTCTTGTGGGTACCCATGAAAAGGGAAAAAACCCTTCTAATTGGAGTCATATGGGAAATGGCAGCAGTGTCATCTCCTGCTTGATCAGTGTCAGAGTAGAAGGTTTTTTTCCTAGGGGCACCCCCTTTGGAGTTTCATAACTCAGCCCCCTTACCAAATTCAGATTTAAGTTTCTGAAAGTACCCCTGCTGCTTTGGAGTCTCAGGGTAAGTAAATTTTGATTGCATATTTTAAAAAATAATTTCCGAGTGCATATTATTTAAAAAACATGCACTCAACAATTACTTACCTTAGGGGCATCAAAGTAGCAGGGGTACCTTCGAAAGTGATTTTAGGGAATTACCTGAAATTTGGAAATATTTGGGGGTAAGGGGGCTGAGTTTATCTATATGGACCATCGTGGATTTAAAAAAATTAAATTGTTATTTAAATCAATTTGATTTTTAAAAAAGCATTGATTTCATCTGCTCTGGTCCACATAGGTCAGTAGTATTGTTACTGCCGTGTCCTGCAGCTGCTTTCCAAGGTTCCAAGAAGGAGTCTCTTCCCAGGCTTATTTAGAGGTGGTGGAGATTGAACCAGGAACATTAAGCATGCAAAGTACTGTATGTCCTTTTACTACTAAACCTTTGCGCTTTTTGCCCTTCCCATGACTTCTGTGTGGCTTAATCTCTAGAAAAATCTTCCTTTTTTCTCTAATAGTGTGTGCCCCTTTTATATCATAGGTGGCAACGGGCCTTGTTTTTGTTACTCTGTATTAAAACATCAGCACTTGCATTTGAAAGTAACTCTTGGTGATTGCTGTTCCTTAGAAGAGGATCAGTGAACCGTCATTATGACAAATTTAAGCATTTTTGTCACAACATGAAATTTGTTTGTGGTTTTGTTTCCTTCTTAGAAAGCCCTCTCAGCTTTTAAAGCAGCAGTAATCTAGACTGCCCCATACTTAAAGCCAGGCAGAATTCCTGGCTACAGTATTTCTAGAGCTCCATAAAATTCCTCCATATAGCCTGTTTTTAGCTTCCTGCTGAGCAGCCCTTGGCAAAGGCTTGTAATACCAAGCAAAGTTGGTCCAGGAGGCTGCAAGTCTTGCCAATGGTTCAAAAGTTGAGACTCCAGCTGGGGCTGTGGTGGGTCTTAGCTGCATTTTGGCTATTTCCTGCCTGTTGCAGATCTTAAGTGGCAATGTTCCTTCCTTGGCTTTTGAAGGCTTTGTTTGTTGTAAATATGCTTTTAGATGTCCAATAGAAGAGTTGCCTTCCAGCATTTGAAGGAATCTCTGTTTATATTTTAAAAAGAGCTTGCTTTTGAAATGAGTATTCTTCAGAGCATCCACTGTTTTCCATTTTTTTTTACAGTTTTGAAAAGGGGAAAGACTTTGGTGCTGGAATTGCTAAGGCCCCTTTGCAATTTGCTTTCTTTTAAAGAAAGATGCTTACTCATGGTGATTAGGAACGTAAACAGAAACACATGCAATCAGTTGTGTGTCTCCCTCTAGAACCTCTTGTTATTTCTCTGCAAACCATACAAAATAAGATTATAAAATGCTTAGTTTTACATGATCATAGAAAGCTACATAGCCCATCAAATATGAAGGTCGCATGCGTGTAGTATTAAGCATAAGTTTCTTTTAAAGAAATGTTAGAGAAGCAGTAAGTGAGGAAATGATATATTTATAGCAAGTGACAAAAAGATTGGCATCTGTTCATTTTAGGCTGTGCATGAGAAGAACTTGGCATTTGATCATTAGGGATCTGCTCTTACTCGGAAGCAGCCTATTTTAAATTCTGCTGCATGACAGTTTTCAGCTATAGTTTAATATGATTGAGAGGCACAGGAATATGAACTAGGAATCCTGGTTTAGCTGCTATAACAGGTGAGAACTGGATGGGGGGGAGTGGACATATGCACCTCCTATCACTCAAAAAGTATATCTTCTGGCTTCAACTACTGGTGGTATTTTCTAACTCTTTTTCCAAAGAACTACTTAGCAGTTGCAGAAACACCAGTTTGTACTTGGCCTCTTGGACTGGGACCTCTGCAATGGAAGAATAGAGTTTTAGCATTGGACAAGAGGTGTTGGGGCCACCATTGCATCTCTTCACACAGAAGTGCTCACATTCCATTGCTTTGCAGGGTCTTGGTCAGTTCTCAGTCGAAAAGTGTAGCAAGGTCACTTGGAGTCTGCTGTTTGTATTCTTAGGGCTTGGAAGCAGCCCATGAAAGATTTTCTTCTGTTGTCTCTGACATTTCAAAGCTGGAAAATGGAACTTCTCCCCTGTTCTGTACCTGTTTAACTCGGGCTGCCATGGTGCTAAAGAGGCTCTTCTCAGGTTGTAAAAGAAAGATGTCCTTTCTCATGTGTGCTGAAAAATTCCCCCCAAATTTTCACCAAATACAAATTCTGAATTCTTGAGATCAATAGAGAAGTGTGTTGTAACCTTTCGTCCTAGGGACACATCACTGTTATTTCATCTGTACAGATGTTTTGGTGAAAATGGCTCCCTCTAATAATTTTGATCGTGGTTGCAATATTTTCATGCCTGAATTTACCCCTCTGGGGTGTGTTGTCTCCATAAAAATATAATGTCTTGGAAGCTTTGGCCTTTTTTGGAAATAGCTCCAGCCTTCAACCAAGGGCCCACATCTCTTTATGTTTGTTCACTCCTTTTTCCCTTAAGAGGGAAATGTTGGTGCTGGTGCTGCCCAGCCTGACCTGATTCTAACCCTACTGGTTGAACTCCAGTTCTTGTCTTCTCTGGGTCTCTCTTCACTTTTCAGAAACGGGTGGTGCTAAGGCATATGGTTTCCAGCAACCAAAGTATAAACAGCTCTCCCATTTGGCTGATTTCCTGCACGTTATCAGTTTTATATGTGATCTCCCAGCGATTGCACACAAGTACTTCCTTTTTTTAAAAAATCCCGTTGTGTCTCATGAGCCAATTCATCTTCACAACATTCCACCGGATTCTTTTTGTGCTTGTGCTTTGGTAGAAATGAAGGGCAGGCTTTTGCTTACTAAAAACCTCACACCACAGCAAACCAATTAGCTTCTGAAGCTCTGCAGTGCCTCGGAGGCTGTACTGCTGTCACAGGCTATAGCTGCTTCTCTGGATTTTGTCGCAATACAGTTGAATAATACATTTTGTGTGTTTATCATGAAGAGCCTGTTTCGGGCTGTGCAGTAGCAATTGCTTTTGGTGGTACAGTGGGAGAAAGGAGCCTCTAAACTTGATTGTCGACCTGTGCGGGAGGTGCAGACCTGGACTAAGGAGAAGGGAGAGAAGCAAGGAGTCTTCTTTAAGCGAATTCTAGTTGTTGGGGCAGCCTGAGGATATTTAATTTAGTAAAAAAAACAAAAAAAAACTTCAGGTTGTATACTGAAGCACCTGTTTGATCATATCTCTCACCTTCTGTATTTAACTCTTTCTCAGGTATGATTTAAGTTAGTTATAACAGTTGATTCTACTACTATTCTGATAGAGAGCTTATTGCTGTGTGTTTATAAAGTTCATTAGATCTTCAAGGCTAATCAGTTTACTTATTTAATGCAGAATTCTTTAAAGGAAATGGCAATTTTAAAAATATCAAATCATACTAAGCGAATTAAATAGTTGTAAATATAAGGTCTGAATACTGACTCTTGTGACCATATATTCTTATATGTTTCATAAATCTAAAATATATGAATAGAAAGAATAGAGCCATTCTCTTTCTCTATGTATTACGATTGTAGAACAAGCAACATAAATTGTTACATTGTATATCAAGTCTGTGTATCAACTCTGAAACATTTATTTATTTATTTATTTATTTATTTATTTATTTATTTATTTATTTATTACGCTTATATACCACCCGTCTTCCCGAAGGAACTCCGGGCAGTTTACAACAGAATACAAACAGAGTCAAACAATAAATAAAACAGTTTAAAAGCAAAACAATCAAACCAAATCAACTAATAAATAGCAGATGGCGGGAAGAGAAAAAAAATTTAGTCACCAAACGCCTCACGGAAGAGCAGAGTTTTTAATGCCTTCCGAAAGGCTGGCAGGGACTGTGCAAGGCGCACTCCGCTTGGGTGGTGGTTCCACAAGGTAGGGCCAGCCACAGAGAAGGCTCGAGTGCGGGTGGAAGTTTTCCGAGCCTCTCTGGGCATGGCCACCCGCAGCATGTGCGCCCGTGACAACCTGGTCATTCGGACAGATGTTAATCGCTGGTCGATCCGCTCTGCCAGGTAGTCAGGTCCCAGGCCATGGAGGGTTTTAAAAATTAAAACCAAGACCTTGAATCTGATTCAGGACACAACGGTCAACCAATGCAGACGAGCCAGGACTGGGGTGATGTGGTCAAACCGGCGCACACCCGCCACCAGCCTGGCCACCGCATTTTGTACCCGCTGCAGCCGCCGAAGGAGAGTCAAGGGCAACCCAATGTAGAACGTGTTGCAATAGTCTAGTCTTGAGATCACCAGCGCTTGCACAACAGTCCTGAGGGAGTCCCCATCTAGATGGGGATGAATCTGGGCTATGCGACGGAGATGAAAAAAGGCAGTCCTGGATACAGCGGCCACCTGGGCTTCCATAGTGAGCGCCAGGTCCAGGACTATGCCCAGATTCTGGACACTGTCCGAAGGCCGGAGGGAAACGCCCTCCAAGGTGGGAAAAGGGCCTCCATAGCCAGATGGGGAAGTCCCAAAGAACATAACCTCAGTCTTCTCGGGGTTGAGTTTGAGTCTGTTGGCCCTGGTCCATTCCATGACTGCGCCCAGGCACTGTTTGAGGGTCTGGACAGCCTCATCTGCAGCGGTGGAAAAGGAGAGATAATGCTGCATGTCATCAGCGTACTGATGACAGCAGACTCCACAACTCCTTATGACCTCTGCCAACGGCCTTACATAGATGTTGAACAGCATGGGGGAGAGGGACGACCCCTGTGGAACCCCGCAAGGGAGAATCCAAGGAGCAGACAACTCCCCCTCCCATGCTGTATCCGCTGGGGACGGCTCTCCAAAAAGGACCGGAAACAACTGTGAACAGTTGAGAGCTGACCCAGCAGGATACCGTGGTCGACGGTATCAAAAGCCGCTGACAAATCCAGAAGGACCAACAGGGTAGAGCAACCCCTGTCGGCCCCCTGGAGGAGGTCATCTTGCAGAGCGACCAAGACTGTCTCAGTCCCCCGACCCGGCCTGAACCCAGACTGGAATGGGTCAAGGGCCTGTTCTCCCTCCAGAAATGATTGAAGCCAGACAGCGGCCACCCTCTCGATTACCTTGCCCATAAAGGGAACATTTGCATTTGGGCGGTAGCTGGTCAATTCACCTGATGCCATGCCAGGTTTTTCAGAATGGGCTTTACCACAGTCTCCTTCAGGCGAGAGGGAAACACCCCTTCCCTGAAGGAGGCTGTGGCGATGATAGAAGCCCATTTGGGCATGCTCCCTCCAACGGCTTTCATAAGCCAGGATGGGCAAGGGTCAGAGGGGGTGGACGCGGGCCGGCAATGGGCGATAGCCCTGGAGGCCTCAAGCGAGGAAACAGGCCCAAACTCAACGATGCGAGGAGACCGAGGGGGTGCAGCGTCAGGGGATGCTGAGAGTGGACTAGAGCAACAGGAGTTGAAACCAGTCTGGATGGCCTCTACTTTAGATCTTAAAAAGGCTGCAAAAATCTCACTACTGAAATCAGTAGGAGAAGGCCTTACCAGACCAGGATTAGTGAGGTCGCGAACCACGCGGAACAATTCCGCTTGATGGTTCGAGGCCTCACTGATTCTCAGGGAGTAATAAGATGTTTTGGCCTCCCTGATCGCCCAAACGTAGCGCCTGGTCTGGGAATAACTGCAGCCTTCTTCATCGCCGTCCAGTTCCTCCTCCAGCTGCACTCCAGCCTCTTCCGTTCTTGCTTCATTGCTCGCAACTCCGCTGTGTACCACGGTGAGGAGCGAGCTCTGTAGCGGAGGAGGCACCTAGGGGTGATCTGGTTGACAGCCCAGGAGGTTTCGTCAAACCAATGATCCACCATGGTGTCAACCAGATTATCAGCCAGGCCGCCAGGAGGCTCCCCGAGGACTTCCCGGATTCGATCAGGATCCAGGAGTCTCCGGGGGCGGGCCCAAACAGATGGCCGAGGGTCCCCGCGGGGCAGGGTGGCGATTGATACAGAGAAAGACAGCAGGTGATGGTCTGACCATGACACAGGAGTGGACACAATGTCCCGCACCCTCCGACAAGGATCCTCTGACGTGGAGGTAAATACCAAGTCCAGGGTATGTCCAGATCTATGGGTTGGGCATAAAACATGCTGGGTCAGGCTCATGGAGGTCATGGACTGCATGAACTCCAGAGCTGCACCAGACAGTCCACTGCCGGCATGCACATTGAGGTCGCCCACCACCAAAAGGCGGGGGTATCTAAGAAGTGCAGCCGCGATGAACTCGGTGAGGTCTGGTAGGGATTGTGCTGGGTTGCGGGGAGCACGGTAACCAAGCACAATGCCAAATCTGTCCCGCTGCCCAACCAGTAGATGAAGACATTCCAACCCTGGAGTCACCAACGCCGAGACCCTGCTGACATGAATTGTATCTCTGTATACAATGGCCGCCCCACCCCCCTTATGACCCTCCGACCTGCCGACGTCCTGAACCTGAACCCCAGAGGGACACAGTTGGGCGAGCGAAGCTCCCCCCTGCCCCCACCCAGGTCTCGGTAATACAAGCCAGGTTGGCTCTACCGTCAATGATGACATCATAGATGACGGGAATCTTATTGTGGACCGACCTGGCATTCATCAGGAGGCACAACAGGTCGAAGGCGCTGGCGGGATGGCTCCGAGACACATGGCAGTGAGTTGAGGGGTCAGAACGGGGGACAGGCGTGAGTTGCCTGGCCCGAGTTCTTCTTAACCAACTAACCCCCCAACTCCTAGTGTACCGCCCACGGCCCGACATGACTGGTATGGCGGTCCCTGCCAACATGGTGACCTTAAAAAAAAAAGGAAAAGTCCCAAATAAAATAACAGCAAATAAATACAAAATGACAATAATAATTGAAGCAACGATGAAGAAATTACAAAATGCAGCATACAACATAATAGGGCACATATCCAGGGCAAGCATGGAACATAAAGAGGGAAGGGGGAAGGGGGGAAAGGTCGCAGATGTTATAGGATGGTGGAGATAGCCAGCGGTTGCAAGATGATAGGCTTATGAGGAGGACAGCAACTGGTACCGGTGGCAAAACAGTCGGATTCGCAGATGGAATAGAGTCAGGCCGGTTGCCATCAAGCGGGCCAACAACTGTGTTGTTATGTGTTTCCAAGGCTGTTTCCCTCTTGGATTAGATCCTAATCATTATTTTTCTGAAACTGAGATTTTCAGACTTGCACATTTTGCTCCATGTTGGTATATTTCCTTATATCATCTATAACTACAGTTTGGAACTGTTTATGTATTCTGATTAATTAGTCATAAACGTATCAATATCTGTGCCAGTACTTTATATCACTTCACCAGAGTTAAAGTGGGAGGAGGGGATTTTCTGCAAGGAACTGGTTTGTAATTTTACATCCTGCTTCTAATCTCTTGACTCAGTTGCTACTAATTTGTTATTCCTTATTGTATCAGGATAGTCTTAGAAACATCAGTGTCAGCTCGAAAACTCTCTAACTTGAGTGTTGCTAAGGGAAACTGAGTTAGAATTAAGATATGGATTTTGTTTTTTAAAAATGTGTTCGCCTCAAATATATAGCTGTTCTGACTTCTGCTGCCTATGTAGAGATGCCATTAGTTATAATTCAACACATTTAGGTTATTCTGGGCTGCATTAACCAGTAGTAAATTAGGCCAGTTTTTATCTAAATTATTATCTGAATGCTGTACAGTATTTTATCTTTTGGTCACTGCTTGCTTAGTCACAACTGTGTTTTTTGAGGCAAACAAATTTCATTTCTGAAGCTAACTGTGCTTATAGTTAACAGGAGAATGTTGGTCCTCATTAATAGACTTCTGTTGAAGTATTCTGATCATACCAGATGAAGCATATTCTGGCATAACTCCAGTTTTCCTCACACTTAGCACTCTTGCTTTCCTTATTCTTTAACTTCCTGGGAATTTTTTTTTAAATGCATTTCCACTGAGTGTATCTGGTTTTGCAATGTTATTGATTTAAATCATGATTTAAATTCAATATTTTTAAAAAAGTATGTTGATCCACTGAGGTAACTGTAACCCCACTTGCAGTAAGTACAGTGTCTAAGCTATCTTGTATAGTAGGAAATGCAAGTTAACCAGAGCATCCATTTTGTTGGGACTCAGAAAAGCATTCATAATGAAATCCATCTTTTTAGCAAGCATGCTTAGTTGACAGCCTGCCAAATTTGAGCTAAGCTTTATTTAATGATGATTTAGTATGTGGGGAAGTGTCAGTACCAATTGCACTGCAACTGAAGAATAGAGAGATTCTCCTTTTCTGGCACGACAAATTTTACACCAGTGCTCTCCAACTCAGTGCCCTTCACTGCCCACACCAGATGTTGTGGCTCTTCGCATCCCCAGAAAGTAGGAGAAATAGCCGTCCTGGCTGGGAATGGTGATTGTTCAATGCATGTGTGACGGGTCCTAGATTGGGAAAGTCTGCGCTGGATAGATAAAATGGAGGAAGACACCTTTTTTCTGGGACGTGCTGTACAGTTTGTGGGTAGCTTCCTGTTCAAAGATAATGTTGCAGTGGGGAGTGGAACAGGTTTTGTTACTCTTGATACTTGTGGCTTTGGGTTGATATTGCAGCTAATGTACGAGTAATTCTGGTGAAGACACTTCAGGTCCTTGTTGATATTTTCTTCAGCAGCAGCATTGTTTTTATATTCTCAACACTTTGGGAGATGAATTATTAGCCATAGATACTAGGCCTAAAGTCATATAGCAAGTTAGTGGTTGAACAGTGATTCAAACCTTATTCTTTCCCGGTCATGTCCTGGGAACTTGAGATTGTATCCCCTTAATGATATGACATAGTGCTTCACCAGTGTCCCCCATGTGTTAGATTCATGCTTCTGACATTACTTTTCTACACGAGTCAGCTAGTTGCACAAAGTTGGAGGTTCCCTACAGTTGAGCATCCTGGCTAGAAAAGGGAATTTTGCCATTTGGCTTACAGCTACCCATCCTGGCACCTGGATTGGTGGGAACCCAGTAATTGTTAATAATGCTGTGCATCCTAGAGTAATTTCTATTTAATGGAGGTCTTTCCTTGAACATTTAATTCTCCACTCTGCCTCCTGCAAGCAGAGCCAGCCTGTGTGGCATTGGGCAGCTACAGAGTTCCAGGGTACTTCCAGAAGGGAAGGATCAATGATTTCTGAGTATTCCCTACCTGGAAAACCATGAGAAAGGGTAACCCTATGTCAGAATTGACTTGACAGCGCATGATGATTATCATTAGAGGGCACGTTAAGGGGCTGATATGGCCTCTAATGACTAACTTTGGAAGGTTGTTTGGTTTACCCCAAGGTAGCTTTCAAATTTCCATCCCCACTAGTAAATATTGTGTGTGTGTGTGTGTGTGTGTGTGTGTGTGTGTGTGTGTGTGTGTGTGTGTGTGTGCTCTGAAGTCTTTTCCCACTCTACACTGACCCTTTGAATTACTCTTGTTTGTTCTTAGAACAAATATAAAGTGCAGAAACTGGCATCCTGCCTTGAAATAAGTTCCTCATTCACACATTTTCAAGCAGTCTTTCTTGGGACGCTTAGGTGGAAAAAAAAGTAAAGCTGCATGTAACAGCATAGTGGTTGATCCTATACAGCAGGCATGTCCAAAGTCAGGCCCGGGAGCCAAATGCGGCTGAATGGTCAGCCCACACACATTTTCACCTGACCAAATCTGGCCCTTCTTGCAAAAAGTTTGGACACCCCTGCTATACAGCACGTTTGCTAGTCTTAAATGGGTCATGGAAATAGACAAAATGGGAAGATGCTATATACTAGACTTAGCTGAGCTAGCCCTGCATTTTGTAGTCTATCCCAAATATCTACCCTATCCAGATTTCTAGATGATTTCTTACAGCAGCTTCATGTAAAACATTGTTTAATATCAGAGGCTGTCTGGGTGGATAATATCGTATTTTTAAAAATTCAAATACCTCTCTGGAATTTGGCCAGAATTGCAAGAGGAGGGCAAAAGAGATGCATCTGATTAAAAAGAAAATATCCCATTTCCTGCATATTTCTGATGCAGCTTTCTCTGCGGGTTGAAGGATACTAATATTACTGTGTTGGCAGAAACCACTTGGACTCCATTCAAGCAGGCTTGCAATCTGGTGGCTTTTTACAGCCAGTAACCTCCAAAATGGCACCCCAAAAGAAATTGGCTCAAGTATTTTCTCCCCCCCTCTTTCTTTCTTTCTTTCTTTCTTTCTTTCTTTCTTTCTTTCTTTCTTTTTTCCTCAAGGATGAGCTAAGTAGAATGTGTGTGCCATTTGTGATGAGATGGTTAAGATGTAATGCCAAACCATGGTTTTAGTATTATGTGAAAGGCAATGAGCCTTTAAGAATCCCCAGACTTGTGCATTTCTTTCCTTCTTGGGGCTCCACAACAACTTTCTTATCAAGAGTCAGCATCTAAAGGTTAACATATACCTTGTCCATCAAACAGTGGTTTGTATTTCCTTGGAAACTAAATAGTAATGTGGATTTAGGGCTCAGCTCAAGGTCTATATTAGTTTTCATGGCCATTTTCAGCTAAGTCAAAGGCAGCTGCTCATTTTAGACAGTTTTGGGTGGCCATTTGCTTCACAACTGTTTGCCTTACAAGGAAACAGGGGCTTTACTCTCATAAAGACAGTCTAATGTTGTATATAGATGAAGTAAACACATTTCCCCCTTTTTTCTGAGAAGGAGGGAAGTTAACACTTTGCTCATCAGGGGAGAGGTTGTCCTGCTCCATATTAAAACCTCCTCCTTTTGGTATTCTGATGATGGCATGTATATTCAGGATCCCATTACAATAGTATGTATATTTCTTGGGTATCCATTGTGTACATAATTATTCTGGACAAAATCTGGAGTCCATCTCATGCAGAGAAGACTGACAAGTGTAGATCTTGGAAGCCATTACATGGATGGGGGATTATGGGAGATGTAGCACACAATTATTTTCAAGTGCTTAATCCGTTATGGTTATGAACTCCCATCTGCTTCAGCAATTTATATTAAACTGTAATTGCATGTTCAAGCAGCACTTATGTAGAGGAGGATCTTGATCTGCTGAAGAAGTCTATAATAGTGAAAAAGTCCTGATTTAAAATACAGCCAAGTAGCCGCCCTGTTTTGTGATTTGCCCTAGGTTTTAAAAGAGGAAGTCTTTATTTATTGATTATTCGTAGGATGTTGTCAGCAGTAGCTGTTACAAAGTTGCTAAGATTGTAAAAATATTTATGCAGTTTTAAAAAAAAATGATAGAACAACAGTCCAGTCAAGAGTTTTTGAAACATGGAAAGAAAGGCAATGCCTGCTTTCAGGCTTACAGTGTTCAAACCTCTTCCAAATCCTTGTCAAAGTGCTAACATAGTTTTGGTGCATAGCAGTGAGAGGGTGGACTTCCACTTCTTTCTAGGAAACATACATCTGTGCAAAAACTGAGGTCTGTGAATAGGAACACAAAAAGTACTGTACTGCATAATGCATTGTGTGTGGAAGAGTTGAGGAAATGAATTTATTATGTCTTTTGACCGTTCTAAGCTAGGGGATGAGTGGCCATGGATTTCTAGTACAGTTTATCCGTGCAAACTTGCTTGACCACTGTGGCTCTGAATTCTTGTCCGTTTTTGGGTACAGCTTTGGCAATAGATAAGGGCTTTGGTTTAACAATACACAGGCATGGTAGCATTGAGGCATCTGAGGCTGCCTTGCATATAGGGCTTTTGTTAAACTTTGTAAACTGCCCAGAGTAGCTGTGCAGCTAGATGGAGCGGTATACAAATAAATAAATAGACTTATTTTTTCCCTCCTCAGGCCCTGTTGTTGTTGGGTGGCGTTGCTCTGTCCTGCCTCGCTCTGGACCTTCTCTTTCTCCTTTTTTATTCCTTCTGGTTGTGTTGCCGCCACCGGAAAAGTGAAGAACAGCTGAATGCAGATTGTTGTTGTACAGCCTGGTGCGTCATCATTGCAACTCTCGTCTGCAGGTGAGTCCTGTTTCCTTCTTACCCCTGCCTCCATCACACGGAAAGATGAATTGTTATAGAAGTGAAATAAAGTTGTCATTACCTGCTCCATTTTTTAGAAAAGTGTTATCTTTCCTAGCAAACCTCCTTGTGTGTGTAAATAGACACAGTCATTTTTGTAATCCAGACTCATAAGTCCATAAGGTCTGTGTTGCAAATGTATACATAGCTTGGATTTGCTTGTTCTGTTTCTTCCTCCCTTGCCCCCCCCCCCCACTCATGTTGTGTCTGTTATTTTCTGCCTTCAGGTTCATGATCTTATTTTTTTCACCCCAGCATTTTATTTAAGACTATTTATCTTTGCACCTCGTCTTAAAAATTATGGATGCTTCATAAATAAGAACTAATAATAATTTTACATCATTTTTATGTTAATATTGGTAAAACATTACTAGAGAACAGGATGAAATTGTGGGAGGGCAAGGTCGTTGGATGAAATCAGAAGAAAGCCCTTTTTATCTGTTAGCTGTAGTGCTGTAATTGTATCTTTTTGCATGAAAGCTCTTTTTATCCATTAGTTATACTGGTGAAATTGTAGCTATTTGCAGAGTTGATTTCTAAATGTTGAAGAGCATAGGGGGTCATGGAAGGTTGCACACACTGTGTCCTTGGGAACAGAAATGTGGATCATAAAGCAGAAAATGCAACTTTTTATTGATTACTGTTATAAAATGCCGGCCAACAAGGTGACACTACAGTAGTTTTGCTTGCAAGCCTTAACAGCCATAGGAGAGGACAATTGTCAAATGACAGTAGTGTATCACACCTTAATTCAACACCATAATTACCAGTCCCCTGCATTAAGATATTCCTGTCAATTCCAGACATGACTTCAGTCACATTATAAGTCCCTTGAAGACCTTCAAACAGGAAATGTTTCTTTAAAAGTTTAAATGCAATTTTATCTTGTAACAGAGATAATTGGATGAGAGTGCTATATTTTGAATTCTCATTTAGGAAACATGCTTGGCGCAGATTCATAATTTTTTTTTTGTTCTGCACTATCCACAATTTACTGGTGCATAACCTAATGAAGACTGGTTTAGGTCAAAAGCTAGCTCTTTGTTTAATTCATTGTGGAGCAATAAAAGTATCACCGGCCCTTGCCTCTGGCTCTAGTTTTCTGTTAGGTTTTCCTACTCTATTGATTCTGGCAAAGCCAGAATAGAGATGCAGTTAACTCCAAGTATTATTGTGAACTTCTGAGGTAATGCTGTTTTTTTAAAAAACCTGTAGTAATACAACAAACTGTTCTCATCAGCAAACTGATACAATAAATTCAGCAGTACAGTGTATGACACTTAGGAAAGATCAGCAGTGTGTCCTATGATCAGCATTATATTTAGAATTTAAGCAATATATAGTGGTATCACTGCTGTCTTAGTAATATCCTCTCTTTTGTTGTTCAGGCCCTGCATTTATGCTCCTGCCTACAGTTATTGTCATCAGTGGGCAATTCTCATGAAATGCTAATGCATTCACTTTTTCCTCATTGATTCTGCTTAAAGGGCGTTTGTGCTTAACATGCACACCTTACAGCCAAGCCCCATCCTCAGTGGGAGCTTGGGCTTTCAGGTTTCAGGCTGACCCTGGTGATCTTCACGTGTTCACAATATGTATCAAGATACAGATGTTTAAGCTGTTTCATGTGGGTTGTGTTCCGGCTTGTTCTTGTTATCACCATGATCCATTGCCATGCAGTCCATCTTAAACAGACAGATGAAAGAGCATAAGTATTACCAGAGTCGCTTAAAAGTAATTGTGCTGCTCCTGATGACATGACAATACCCATTGGGAGAAGTATTCCAGGAAATCAGAATAAATTTCTTCCATTTGTGTGTAGGTGTAAGAAAGGGTATCCCCTCACACATGGGGAGTAGCAGCTGCATCTGGCTGTGAAGGTTCATGGGCCCCCACAATCACCATTAATCAGGACTCCCCCTTGGACAGCGGAGGCCATAGAATCGTAGAGTTGGAAGAGACCTCAAGGGCCATCCAGTCCAACCCCTTGCCATGCAGGAACCCCCATCACAATATTTCCGACAGATAGCCATCCAGCCTCTGCTTAAAAACCTTCAAAGAAGGAGACTCCACCACCCTCTGTGGCAGCATATTCCACTGCCGAAAAGCTCTACCCATCAGGACATTCTTCTTAATATTCAAATTGAATCTCTTTTCCTGGCGTTTGAAGCCATTGCCTCGAGTCCTAGTCTCTGAAGCCATGAAAAACAAACTAGTCCCCACCTCAATATGACATCCTTTCAAATATTTAAACAAGGGTATTATATCCTATCTCAGCCTTCTCTTTGAACGGCTAAACATTCCCAGCTCCCTAAGCTGCTCCTTGTGAGACATTTCTTCCAGACCTTTAACCATCCTTTGAGTAATGAACCAAAGGATATACCTAAAATCAATGGAGCTCTCTATGCCCCTTGTCGCTGCCCAGCACTCTGTGCCATAGAGTGCAAGAGGGCAGATGATTGTCTTTGTAAATCTGGGATTTAAGATGGATTGGCATTCGTCTGTTGCAAAGCACACTGCTGAGTTCTTGCCATCACAACAAGGTTGCATTCACCCTTGCTCACACATTGCCACTGATGGCACCATTGCCTTGGAGATGGGAGCCTGGATAACAGAAGATGTCCACCTTCTTTCGGTTTTCTCCATTCATCATCCACATACTTTTTTTCCACGTACTACATACATTAAGAGTGGTGTTGCAGGCATCTTGAGGGTGTAGAGACTCTGGTGTGGAATATACAGTCTGACTGAACACAAGCTGCCCTCTTCAAGGGATAGGAGAGCTTGTGCAGCTTGAATTGTGACTTATAATGCTTTTAGTTTGCCTTAAATAGGGACGATCTCTTAGTAATTTAAAAATGTCTGTTATTTTTATACTCGACTACGTTTTTGTCACCATGGCTCCTGTGCTGGTGGAAAGGCAGGATGTAAAATTAGCACACTGTCTTTAGCAAAAACTTCTCCCCGAGATATCTCTGAACGGTACTTTGCAAGTTTCTGAAGATCGGGATGAAGAGGGGGGTACCTAGTGGGAAGATAACTGGGGTTTGTTTTGATTCTTGTCAAGTCTATGTGCTGCTAATTGTGAGTTCTTCACATCTTCTGGCACAGATCATACTGTAAATTGCAGAAGGGGCCTCCCAGCTATCATAGTAATTTCATTTGAGAATAGCATGTGGAAGTAATGTCTTACTCAAGGTCATGCTGTCCTCTATTAGAAACAGGTCACTTTTGTAGTGACAAGCTAGCTTGCCACCTCAGATGTTTTCCTCTAGCCTTTCAGAATATTTGTTTCCTAAAGAATGTAGAAAGTTGTTTCGCATTCCTGTTTTGTGGTGGTAGGGCCACCCTTCAAGTGCTGTTTAAAAAGACAAAGAAGAAGTTGGCATGCGTGCCACGCCACTTGACAAAACACACTGGAGAGTTTTTTTCCCTTGAACAGCAGAAGCTGCAAGTGAGAACAATTAGGAACAAGGGATGTTGCTCCTTGGGTTGCTTCTGTTCATTGCAGATGATGATTGGGACTGAAATGGGGATTTCGTGAGACATACATTCTTCTCTCTATAGGTACTAGTTCGTGGATTTGCCCACCGATAGGTCATCTTTTGCGCAGTGTTTTTCTGGGGGGACAGAAGATGCTTATAAAGGTTGTGTTGTGAGCATGGAAGCTTGAATAAGATCTGCTTTCAGATGTCATCCTGCAACACACCAACAGGGTGACCTCTACCCATCCACAGAGCTGTTTTGATTTTTTTCTGGATTGTAGGTTGCATCTTTCAAAATGCTGAACAAAGAAAGAACCTCAGTTAGTGGTCCTTGTAAAGATATCTAATTTTGGGACCTTACAATATGAGAAACACTCCCCTGTTCTTTTTCTTAAGTGGTGTATTTCTGGCTCTTTTGTTGGTGGTTTCTTGGGAACCCATTGCTATGTGTTCAGGAGCAGATTTGCAGCACAAAATGACAGTACTATATAGCAAAGAGTTTGAGGACATAAAAGCAAAGAGGTCAGGACAGGGCAAAAATATTTCAGACTTGATACGATAAACTTTGTTCTTGCTCGTTCTAATTGTGCAGGTTTCTAGCTAGATTCCAGCTCCCCCAGCTACCTTTAAGTATCTTGTTTGCATGCTTTGCATTTAAGCCATTTTACATCTTGACCACTGTAGCCATGACTTCTACAGAAGCCACTTGGGAAGCAAACAGATCCAGGCAAAAACAAAATGGGGTAGCTTCAAGACTAACTGTTGTACAGATAGTTCAATGTGTGCTTGTGTGGGTACTGTGCATCTCCATTTCATTACTGCTTTTGCTAGAGTCCAAAGTTGAGGTGTGTGTGTGTCCCAGGCCACAAAAGCATGTGAAGAAGTTGACATCACTTGTGACAGAAAGAGGAGATAATACATGGGCATGGCTGAGTAGTAGAACAGTGAAGGGAAGATGTCTGTGAAGATTCTCAGTCATCCAGGTGAGTTTATCTGAAAGATGAGTCATGGCTACTGGACTTCTTTTTTTTTTTTGAGAGATAGAAAGTTTCACTGTTCATCCAAACAGCTTCGTTGGTCTGAATACAGCTAGTGCAAATCCTCCATCTTATAGGCAGCATTGACCTCTTGTCACCCTGGCCTGAATTAGGCTCATAAGATGAATAATGGCCTAAATAGGCTCGTTAGGGAGACAATAGTATCCTTAGTCTTAAGGTGAACAATGGCCTAAGGTGCTGAAACCTATCAAGAATGGGTCGTTAGCTATGGCCTTGGTGGTGAAGGCTTTTTGATTTGTCTCTACTTTGGAAAGCACAGCCTGATAAGTAGCAGATAGACTATGCCGGAGCCCACCACCTCTGTTGAGGGAGGGGTTTTCAATGCTCACATGAATGGCCTCCCTTACTCCTCTTTCAAACCACCTCTCTTCTTTGTCTAATATGTGTACATCCTCATCTTTGAAAGAGTGCCCTTTGTCCTTCAAATGGAGGTGTACTGCTGATTCTGGTCCTGACTGAGCTGTTGCCCCTCCTATGTTGGGCCATCCTTCTGTTTAATGGCTATTTAGTTTCTCCAATGTAGAGGTCTGAACACTCCTCACTGCATTGGACCGCATATACTGTATTGCTCCTTTTATGGTTCGGATCCTTTGGGTCTCTGAAGGGAAGTGCTTTCTTTTGATGTTGAATTCAACAACTTAGCATTGTTCTGTGTTTTTATTTTGCCAAGAGGGGGAATACCCAGGTTCTGTAACTGGGACGTAGGAGATACAGCAAGGTCTGTTGTGACTGTACACACACTGAATTTTATCACTTTGAGTTTTTTTGCATTTTGTTTTGTTTTTTGTTATTGACAGATTTTGTTAGGAATTCCGTTAAGATTCAAGAAAGCCATTTATGCCTTCTGTTCTAAGGAAGGCTATCTCAAATGCAGACTTAAGGAGTTAGGGATGCGGCCATAGAAACCCTAGCTTACTCTGTTCACTTTTAATGGACTATATTTGTGCTGTAGTACAGCTGCTGTGTGTGCCCAGTTGTCATGCCTTTTAAATTCAATTTGAGAACCACTGTGACTGCAAACCTCATGGCTATCTTTGGAACTCCATTTTTCTCTCTCCTGTTGACCTACTTTTCTGTTCCACCTTAGCTGATGAAGAGTTCTAGAGAATGTCAAAAGTTTCATTTCTTTGTAGAGTTTTAATTAGTCCTAATTCTGGTGTTTCCCATTTGCAGATTTTTGCAGGTCATGTCTCAACATTGTTATGTGCAGGAAGCACCTCAGCCTTGAACAAAAGCATTTGCTGTTTTTAGCATGTCATAGGATATTCTGTAGACTTGTCCTCCTCTGGAAACAGGGAAAATAACTGACACCTAAGAGAATACCAGAGAATCAAGAGAAACTGAGTGGCTTGAGAGATCCAGATTGGACATGTGCACTAGAAATTGTCTTAGACACCCCGGCAAACATAATGTGCAAAAACAGATGTTGAACGATGACATTCACAACCCTCCCAGAAATAGCAGTTTCCCCCGGTGTTGAAGAATAAGGTGGTAATTAGATGGAGAAATTAACTCATTCTCCTTAGCAATGTTATAGAGGTATGAAGGTGTGTGTGTGTGAAGGATTGTTAGTAAAACTCTGTTTAATTAAAGATGACTTTCTGTCACTAGTGTATTAACATATAAAGATGAGATGGAGGTGGTTTTTATCTTGAATTGGGAACAGTAAAGAAGGGCCTGTAGCTGATGTAACTGTTTATCAATTAATTCTAACCTCGTTCTTAGACTTGTCACTTCAATTAAGTGCTTCAAGAAGAAAACAGTTTCCTTTGACTGTCCCCACACAATGATCCCTGTCCTTCTTCGCATACATCTGCTTTGGTGTTCGCTTTCAGAGCCTAAGCTCCTTTTTCACCAATGTTTCAAATTACAGTGGGCAATTTTTACTTTAATGTATTCTCGAAGGATTTCACAGCCAGGATCTGATAGTTGTTGTGAGGGGTTTTTTTTTGGGGGGGGGGGGGGCTCTTTGGCCTTGTTCTGGACACTGGTTGTTCTAGATGGGATTATCCCCCAATTGAAAAAAGAGGTGCATGGCTTGGGTTAGGGTTAGGGTTACGTCACAGCTGTGGCCAGAAGTGCATTTGCAAAATTAAAACTAGTACGCCAGTTACATGTGTTTCTTGAGAAATCTGCTCTGGCCACTGTGACACATTCCCTAGTGATCTGCTGGCTGGACTACTGTAATGTGCTCTGTGTGGGGCTACCGATGGGAAGTCTCAGGAAACCTCAACGGGTACAAAACGCAGATTGCTGACTGGGGTGGGTTACAGAGATCACTTTACACCCCTACTAAAGCAGCTCCACTGGCTGCCAATCACCTACCAGGCACAATTCAAGTTGCTGACCTTAACCTACAAAGCACAAAATGGCCTGGGTCCAAGCTACCTCAAAGATCAAATCTCACAGTATGAAACAACTTGGATGCTACGGTCATCAGGAGAGGCCTTTCTCTCCATCCCGCCAACTTCACAGGTGCGTCTCAGAGGAACACATGAAAAGGCCTTCTCTGTTGATGCTCCCAGACTTTGGAACTCCCTCCTGCTGGAGGCCTGGGCTGCCCCATCCCTTCTGTCTTTCCGGAAGTAGGCAAAGACCTTCCTCTTCAGGCAAGCTTTCCCGGAATGAGGGACTACCCAACTATGTGACTTTATATGGATTACCATACCTGATTATATGGACTGATTTCATAAGAACATCAGTGTTTTCCATTTTACTTTCCACCCCTCATAATGGATTTTTCTTTTCTTTTTGCATTCACTGTGTAGCTCTACTACTACCTTTTAATGTTCTAAGAAGCCTCTTTTAATACCCTGTTCTTAACTTGAATATGTCTCAAATGTTCCAGGCTGTATATTGCTCCTCATTATTGTAAGCCACCTTGGGTCCTTTTCGAAGAGGTGGGGTAAAAATATTCAAAATAAATAATTAAATTCTGGAAATCCCAGTTTTCATTGAGCAGTGCTCTACTAAGATAAAAACCTGCTCAAATGAGTGAATGGCAGATTGAGAAGACAAGGGAGAGTGCCCTGGCCTAGTCCCACTCACCTTCAAGAAAAAGAAAGGAAGAACTACAGTAATACTATATCTTCAAACACTAATGTAACTGTTGCTTTCCTTGTTAACTTTGCTGGTTGTTACATGTGGGTCCTGCCTTGAAAGTCACTAAGTAACAAACAGGACATGATCAGATTTTTAAAAAGAATTTTAGTGCAGTGATTAAGTATTAGCTTGAGTTGTTTTTGCATAAAATGTAGTCCTGATATAAGAAACAATGTTTCCTTCATGCCCCAAGCTACATTTTTCAAGTTATTCATAGAATCCTAGAGTTGGAAGAGACTGTTTTCCTTAGTTTTTTTTTTCACACTGCATGGCAGATTTTTTTTTCTGTGTGGCCTGTTATTTCACCTCTAGCTGACCTCTGCCCAATCTGTACAAAAACTGTATGGGTTAAGGGCTTTAAAATGGATAAATTACAATCAGGGGGGATTATCTTCTTTTGCCTGACACAAAGATGAAAGCTTATCTCATCACGAGATCCAGACCTTTATTCATGAGAGAAAAGGTACATTGAGGAAATGGAGATCTTATTAGGCCATCTGCTTCTATTTCTGCCTATAGTCTTATGTCACCTTAGGTGACAGATTTTTTTTATCTCCTCTTTGTCTGGTCAAATGTTAAATTCCCAGACTCAAGGCCTCCAGTTTTCCCTGAGAATAAAATAAGTAGTGATAAGATTTCAGCTTGGCTGTTTCTATTACTGGCCATTGTCTTTTCACCTTATAGGATGGACAACCTTTTCTCTTCCAAGACAATTCAACATGATTAATTTATTTTTTTAAATGTGCCAGCATGGTGGAATATATATACACAGTATTTTAAAATTCCAGTACATAGTTATTATTAATTTATTTATTAAATTTATATACTGCTCCATCTACACCAAAATGCAACTGTTAAAAAATTCCATAAACAAAAGAGATGCGAAAGAATACATCTAACACATTGCTAATATATGACAAAATTAACCTGTTGCTATTTTAAAAGATTAAAAGGAAGTTCAGGTTTGCAAGAGTGGGCTCCAGGATGGAGCAGCTGATTGGCCCTGATTCTTGTATTGATATCTATACTACACACACTGGCACCAGTTTGGTGCCAATTTAATTGTTTTGGCTGCATTCTTTTAATTCCTTAGATATGTGCGTTTGGATAAATACTGAACACAGCACGCTCTGCTAGAAAGCTGTTGAGCTGCAGCATGGAATTTTGCATACCTGAGCAAAATAAAAATCTCAGGGTTCTTTATGGTGAAGTTATGGCATTTAAAATCGCATTAAATTATTATAACTGAACTGCACAATTAATCTGCTGGTTTATCTGGCCAACAGCTCCCATGACTTTTTAGTTCTATTTGTCATGAGGATACCTCCAGTTATTTTGGTATTTCTACTAAGAGACCTGGACTGAGAGTCACGTTTTCCATCCTCTCTCTTTTGCTACATTATTTTCTTTCCTCTGCTATATGACTTTGTAACCATCTGCCATGACATTACTGCTGTTTTGCCTTCTGAATCTTTTTCTTGCTCAGTATCTTCATCCTTACGTTGTCAAGAGTAGCATTATTCACACTTGCACAGTTCTGGGTCAAGGTACTGATGTCATGGGAGTTTGCGGGTGCAGCCATATTCCTGTCACACAACTAAAAGGAGAATGTTGAGTCCTCTATATTTTTGCACAGTGGTGTGAGAGTAGAAAAGACACATTTAACACAGAAGCTCCTGGGTTGGAGATTTTTCTCTCTCACACACATACCCCCGAAAGTGTTGTGGTGGGTATAATCACCTTGCAGTCCTGTGGTTGTAGACAGAGCCTATCTTAGTGATTGAAAACATGCTTTCCACATTTAAGGTCCCAGGTTCAAGCTCTAGCATTTTTTCGGTACTATGGGGGGGGGGGGACTGTGAATCCCCAGTTTTGTTCTGACTCATGAAAGGGCTGCTGCCTAAGTTCTCAAGTCTTAGGAGCAATCACTTAGGTAGTAGGAGCAATTACTGGTGAGAAGAATCCACGGGCTGTTCCCTTCCCACAGGCGAGTAGTGTTTGCAACCTCCTTTCCATCTCTAATGATTTACTGTGAAGGTGGGGGTTTCTGTGTTTCGTAGATGTTTTTTTAATTGGCCTTTCATTTTTTGCAATGTCTTCGAAAACTATACATTGTGCAATTGCAGTAAATGTGGTCAAATGATGTAGGGAAGCATAGCTGTGAGGCCAGGCTTTGTCTCATTCTACAGCCTAAAATGTCTGCAGCTGCTTCCTCTTGGGTGCTTCCTCTTCCTGAGAGTCTTTGACTGGAAACGGCTGCTGTTCTAAGAATAGCCTTTCCTGCACCAAAGGAATCTGCATTTTGCATGCACATATTTTTTTTTCAAGGAGTAAAATGACTGAATAATGCAAGTCCTCATGTTTCTCTTATGTGCACATCCAGCTAATTCTACAGGTTTCATGCCTCTGCGCCTTTGTACTTTACCGATTTCTTACTCTTAAGATTTAATATGGGGTTGATTATGCAGAAACGCGACCTGTGCCCCCAAGGTGATTGCTGCAGCTGGAGGGTATGGGAGCTTGTGGCTTATCTTCCTTATCTTCCACTGCTTGGTGGTGTCAGAGAGCTCCCTGTAGCATACCATTCAGTCTTGAATGTATAATCAGGGTTGAGCCTGTGGGGCCCACTTTTCTGATTTCATTGTGGTGAAAGGAGTGTATTATTCTGAGAAGGATCGAGGGAATGAGTGAAGGGAGGATCTTTCCTGATAAAGGTCATTACATAGGTATGCCTTTTGCATGTTTGCAAAGCTTTCTAAGGCCATCTGCTCCATCTGTGGAGAATGTTATCAGTCAAGGATATTGGAGGGGCATGCCTTTTGTAATATATGGCAACCCTGAAAGCATTTTTATAGAGCAGTGGTGGTGAACTTTCAGCACTCCAGATGTTTTGGACCGCAACTCCCAGAATTCCAAGCCTAGATTGCCAATGGCAAAGGACTGTGGGAGTTGCAGTCCAAATCATCTGGAGTGCCGAAGGTTCACCACCACTGGTATAGAGTAACAGAAAAGTCTTAACAGTCTTTAGAGGAACTTTGCCCACCCTTAACTGTGCCTCAGAATCCTTTACAGCCTATTGCAGTGGTGGTGAACCTTCACCACTCCAGATATTTTAGACCACAACTCCCAGGATTCCGAGCCTAGGTTGCCAATAACAAAGGACTGTGGGAGTTGTGGTCCAAAACATCTGGAGTGTCGAAGGTTCGCCACCACTGGTCTATTGGGTTCTAGAGCATATAGAATTATTCACTTCTCCCTGAAGGGAGAAAGACCAAAAGTGTTGTGTAAAATTAGTGCTCGTGCAGTTGGACCATCAGCTTTGCATTTTATAGTGTTAACTGTACAACACCAGGCGCAGAAAACAAACCTAAGGAAATAAAAGAAAAAAAACACGAGTGTCTCCCCATTCCTCCCTCATAGCTAAATAGATCTGTTATTTCTGTAGCATATAAGGATGATAATGACCCAGCTGCAGCCTGGCTTGCAAGCTCAAGCATGTTGTTCTGTTGTGCTAGAGAATGTCAGATGACTTTTCAAATCACCAGCTGTCCACATAGATTTAAATATGCTGCTTGGTCATATTTTGCCCCCTCCACAGCGCTGGGATAGCTGTTGGCTTCTACGGAAATGGAGAAACCAGTGATGGCATCCATCGGGTGACATATTCCCTACGACATGCCAATCGCACCGTTGCCGGGGTGCAAGACAGGGTAAGTGGAATAAAGTTGCCCTCTCAGGCACGACTCTTGGTGCCTCCAAGGAACCATCTTACCCTCTGGTTCTCCCCAACCTGTTTGTTTGCTTCTCTGTTCTTATTTACCACTCAACAAGTCTGTGACAGCTTCCATTAGCTAAGGAGATGCCTTTCTATTCCCTTTCTCTCCCTGCTCTAAAAATAACCAAGCAACTCTGACCTGTTAAATACAGTAACCATTCTCTCACTGTTGTGCTTGGTTCAAGCTGCTGCATGTTAATATTTTCACTGTCCTCCTGAGTTGTGGCAGTCCGGGGGGGGGGGGGGGCAAAAGAAACAAAATCACACAGCTTATTTAAAACTGTGACCTTTGAAAATGAGGATATAAGTAGCTTATTTACGTGCAGACATACCAATAATCACGATAAGCCAGTTTAAACAAAACAAAACAAAAAGCCTTCTAGCCCACAGCATCAGTTCTGGACCTCAGATGAAAGCCATCTCCAGTTTTAAAATCTGAGATGACTGAGATCCTGAAGCACATACTGTACTTTCTGGCAAAGCATGTATAAGACATGTTGCAAGACTGATGGCAGATTTAAAGGGGGAGATACCTTTTGCCATAGAGATTTTATGGCTGACATGCCTAGCACCTTGGAGTCTTTGCACCATGGGGCCGTGTCTGTTGCAGCCACTTTTTTCAGTGGATCTCAGAAATATGAGACAGGGTAAGCATCATGGACTACTTTGTTTTTAAAGGAGTTACTGTGTTTTATTATATGATGCCGTTGAGGGCAGTTTGGGCCACAGAATTAACAGCTGCCGAAATCAATTACTACTTCAGTTATTTCAGAAGTTTGACTGCAGTTAAAATTCTGAATGTGTTCTTGGAGTTGACCTGCGGGCTGCATTTTGGATGGACTCTGCTCTTCCGGTGGGGTTAACACTGCAGCGGTCGGTGCATTTCTGTTCCAGGATTTGGATAAGGAACTTTCTGAGTTGTGGGGAAACTCCGTAAAGTTTAGAAGGCGGGGCCACCTCTTTGTGGGAGAAGCGGGCTGACTAGATTGTGCCCATACTAATAAACTCCAGCAGAAGGTGCCAGGATGGTAGGTGAAATTGCAGAAGAGAAAGCAACTCTTCTTGACCGGCATGTCTTAAACTTTTTCTGTCAACTATGATATGTTTTCAGAATACAGTACTGTATATTTCTTTATGCAAAATAAATAAAAAGCAACTGTGATCTATTTAAAGAAATAAAGCCATGGCTTGGATAATATCCATATTGGATAACTAAAAAGTTACAAACAAGGAGATCTCCCAAGCCCTACCAGGACTATGCTGATGGCTTGCAAGGGAAGCAGATCTGTTTTTCGCTATCTAGCCCACTTGCTTTTTAAAAGTAAGAAATGATTGAATAGTTTCCTTGGAGCACCTCTCTTGAAACTGGTCAGTCTTGGTGCTAATCCTTCCTTTTCTTCAAGCTTGATGGCTTTCCCCCAAAACATCTGTCTGTCTTGACCCACAGGTGTATGACACTGCCGCTGCCCTGAACAAAACTGCAGAGGCTAACTTGGGGGATCTTGAGATCATGTTCGCCAAGAAGGCCGATTACCTGCATGTTGTGCAAAAGCTCCAGGGACTCTTGGATGAACTGGTGAGGCAAACAACAGAGATTCCTTTCTGGAAGAACGATGAGGTCTCACTAGAGGACCTAGCAGTTCGTATCGACCTATATGACTGGTACAGGTGAGGAATAGGCAGCCTTTTCTTGCTGATGCAGCTATACTTGATGTTTTGGTTCTTGGATGCTCTGAATATGTGATGGCGGAAATTCAGTTGGTGCAGCTCTGCTACATAAATGGTGATGACATCATCACCCAGCAATGTTAATACTGATTTTAATTTAATTTAATAGTTTTTATCCCATGCCCCTTCAGGTCCCAAGGCTCCTTAGGGATCATTTTGTCCTGGGGATCCTTTTTGGACACTGAAGGGGGGATCCTTTAAGACCAGGAAGTTGTTGATCTTCTTTTTTCATTGGTTTAGCATTTTTCTACTCTCTTTGGCCCGTGGAAGTTGTGGGTGGCTGAAAAGGGAGGCCTGCAGGCCCACCAAAGCTGCCCATCCTTGTACAATCTACCAGGACAATTCCAGGATTTTGGTCTAGCTTAAAATCTCATTTGTCCTAATAATGATGTGACAGCATTTAGCAGGCAGTGGGTGAAATCATGCCACTCTCTTTCTCAGAATTCCAGTATTCTTTATATGGACCTTGGACTGGGCATTAAATACTGCCTCTTTTCTCTAAGCCCTGCTTGTCTTTTTGTGTGCGGTGTTATTGCATCCCTTGAATATAATTTTTGGGTTTATAGGTGGCTGGGATACCTGGGCCTGCTCATGTTCCATGTTCTCATCTGTTTGTTGGTGCTGTTTGGACTAATTAGAAACTCAAAGGCCATTCTTGTGAGGTAAGTGGGTGTGGAAACAGTACTTCGAGGCTGTGACTTTTTAGCATCTTTCTTTTTATGCGCTGGCTGAAATCCTGTTCATAGCATAAGCCCAAGTGTAATTTTCCATCAATTCCTCCAACATGGCTCTTGGAGTTGTGCACATGCACACATGAGAATTGCTGCAGCAGTACTTTGTTTACCAGGGAGGGATAGAAGAATGTCACACTATGAACAGGATTTCAGTCACTGCTGAGTGGAGTTTACTCAACAGGCTTTGTATGCATGATTCAAGGAGAATATCTACAGCAGAGTTAGGGAATCTCTGGCTTGCAGGTCAGATATGAGCCATCAGAACTCCACATCCAGCATACAAAAATCCCTTTGCCTTTCTTCCTAGTTTGTGGTAGGCTTGAACAGCATTTCTGTGTGCTTAGGCAAAATCCAAAGCAAAGTTTAGTTTTGGCATAGGGTCTTTGACAGGTTGAGGGGGTGCCAGGCCAGTGCTTTCAGGAGGGAATATATATGTAGCTTCTCCTTTCCTGGCTTGCCCTGTTTTTTATTTTGTTTCTCATCTGCTGAGCATTGTCTCAATCACCTTCTCCTCTTCGTGTTTAGGCTGTTGCCTGCCAACATTTATGGAAAAAGAAAAACACTCCACTTGGGGTCTGTCAAGGCTGATGTTTGTGCCATTTTATATTCATGGATTTCCTAAAGGGATGAGCAGTGAACTGAACTTCTCTGATTCTGGCTTGCTGGGAAATGGCCAGTAACAGCCCCAGAATGGCGAATTCGGGTGGTGTTCTTAGGATAGCCTAGCCTCCTAACAAGGAGCAAGTGTGTTACTACTGACATTGTTGCCCTGTTCATTCCTACAACGTGTGGAAGGAAAGCATAGCTGTGGGTTCTGTTACTGGTGAATGTGTATTACACAAAACACACACACATAATGCAGATGGTTAGCTTAAGGTCTATGTTTTGAGAAGTTAAAATCTTTTTTGCTTTGCCTTGAAAAATCACAATGTGTGGCTGGGGCTCGATCCTTAGAGATTTGCAAAACTATCGTATGTGATTGGCTCCTTCGGTGAAAGCTGCATGAACCCCCTGATAGAAATGTGGCCTTTTGTCCAAGAGTAGAGCCTTTTGACCTCATGACTTGGATGTGAATCCTGTTCAAGCTAGTGAAGTTTCCTTCAAAAGAAAATATTCATAGAAGACAGTTAATAAGATATAGCAGTTCAGGGCTATAATCTGTGCATGCAGGAGACACAGGAATTTTGAAACGGAAAGACTCCCTACTTGAACTGCATGGTATGATAATAATTCTTCCATGTTGCTTGAGTTTTTCTAAACAAGGTGGTCTGTAAATATGTGATTAAGCCACCTAAACCTCTGTACTGAAATGATTTCTGGGGTTTATTCTCCAGTTCCTATGGGTTAGAAAGGTAGAGTGTACAATTACCTGACTCTTTGAGTCTTCACATCTTCTGTCAGTCACGTTTGGCCTTGTGGATCCCACTTGCACACGTAGGAAAGGAAGAGGAAAGGAGCTTCATTGGCTCAGCATTTGAAAGGGTTGTAGCAAATGAACTGCAGCCCTTTGGCTTAGGGTCACAGTCTCTGCAAAACATCCCTTTCATTAATAAGAGGTCTCAGTCAGGTTTCCTGCAAATAATTCATTCTATAGTACAGAGCTGATTTGGGTGAAGCATCTGCCTCTTCAAATTGCTACTTTACCCTCTCTCTTATTGCTTTGAACTCGGAATTGTAATCTTCACTGAGCCCATATACCTGCTGAGTACGACTTTCTACCTATTCCTCCTCCTTACAGCGTATGTCTTCTTGGGGTTCTGGCCCTCATTGTAAGTTGGGGATCCCTGGGCCTGGAGCTTGCTGTTGCTGTGGTAAGTAGGTCTGAGATGCTTTGCCTACTTAACCCGAAACCTTTGTGTGCACCATAAAACACTGTGCAGATACAGATCGACCTTGTCACCCTACAAGTTGTTAAATATTTGAACTGTGTCATCCGTTTTGCCCCTATTTTGCATTTTGTGACTGAAGATCAGATAGATTTGCAGAATGTTTAATTGCTTTTTTAGTAGGATGGTATTTTTGTTAGATGCCTTAGGTCTTTTTGTGTGTGGGGGGGTATAGAAGCAGCACATATTCTTTTTGCTTGTTTGTATAAGGGTTAGAGAAAGGGTGACATACATAGGATCCATGGGGCGGGGGAGAGAGAGAGAGAGAAGTAGATGCGGTTCTCCTTTATTCGCTTGTGTTCCTAACTCCTTTGTGTCCTGTTCTCTCCTCTCTAGGGCTCTAGTGACTTCTGTGTGAACCCGGACACCTTCATCTCCAGAGTGGCAGAGGACAACGGGGTGCTCACTCCCGGTAAGCACTTGTTAGGGTAGCAACTCTAGCAAGCAAGTGGCTCTCGATAACATTTGGCAGCGGCTGGACCACATTTCTGCACCAAAGCCAAACTTGGAAGAATAGATTGAAGAGGAGTAAGTCAGGGAAACGATATTGGGCCAGAAAGGGAGTTTCTCATAAAAGAAACAATTGTTGTCCATATGGATGTATCAAAACCCCTTTTGAGGATCTTTCTGTTAGACAGTGTCTTCCTTGGGCTGTCTTTGGAAAAAAACCCAGGCATTAAGTTTGAGGAAATCTGTTGAGATCCACACCCCTTCCTCAGGTATGGTGCTATAAAATGCAGAGGGATGGTGGAGGGGAGAGAGAAGCAAAAACAGATGAGATGTGAACGCCCTTGCGCCCACATCCTGCCCTATCTTTGATGGAGGGGAAAGAAAGAGCAGAAAAGTTGCCTTCCCCTGGTGCATGGTGTTAAATTGCAGCCGGAAAGAGCCACTGTCCTAGGTGAACTGAGAGGAAAATGCTGGCCCTCTGTTCTTGCTTGTTTTCTGCCGCTGCTCATATTCCTGACCTCGTAAGAGGCGGAGAAGGACAAGAGGAAAGAGAGCGTTTGAAAAGGCGTAGCTGCTGTCAGGAGTCCAAACTAGTGGACTGAAATGAGGCCCAAATTCTCTGACAAGAAAGCCCTCCATTATATTATGTGATTCTGCTTCCAAGATATATTGGGCACATTCCGAATGGTGAACTTGAGGGAGGCAGAGGAAAAGAGGGCAGGGAGAAGGACATGGACCTTTGTAAGTTACAAAGGGGGATCAGAAGACATTCCAGCGGACTCCTAAGAGCCACGTGGAGCTCTCCCATGGCTTTTCTGAAAAGGGTGGCCAATGATTTCCAGGGTTAGGATATATTTTTTTAAAGCATGCAATCCCCTATTGAACAATATTTGGCGTTGAGTAGATTGAAACAGTAAGACAGAAGATGCTTCTTCCTATCCTTTCAAATGCAACTGTAGCTGTAACATATATATTGGATCTCCTGAGATCCATCTTCTCTCCCTCTCCTTCTCCCCACTGTCCCTCCCTCCCTTTCATGACTGGTTTTTTTTTTTAATCTAGGAGGGCTACAATTAATTTCAGAAGGTGGTACCTGGGCAAGTGCAGCAGCAATCAGCATTAGGCAGTGAAGTCTGATTTGAGTTGTATGGGTCCAATATGACTTGGTACTGGACTGGCATGGCCTTGTTGGCTGCCCCACGCCCAACAGATATGTCAAGCTTACAGTGCAAGCCTCTGTGCTGAAGATCTGTTTACCTTTTTACATATATGGATTTGGCTGGTTGCCCTGAGTATGTGCGTGGTCATGTGTGGAGCCATGCAAATAGATATTGCATGGGTGGTTGGGTGAATCAGTTATTTACAGTCCGTGCTTACTTAAGAGAAACCTACTTGTCGACCTAGATCAGTTTTCCCCCTCTAGATAAGATATATAATCTGATAGACAAGTACCCATTCGTGGCATATTATTTTGCTAATACACACAAAACTTTGCTGCTTGCTTTATTTTTTCCCCATGATTACCATTTAACAGTACATGTCATCCCAGCTAGGGAGATGCAGTTGAGGAGGGGGTGGGTGGGATGGTGGTTGGAAGCAGCCCAGAAGTGGTCTAATGAATTATAAATAACAGCTGTCCGGTTCACTTCCTACCATGTCGGAGCAAGCTGGCTCGGTCGCACAGCTCTCCTCTGTGCACGCTGGCACGTGAAAGGGGTGTATGTAATATTAATGGTGAGTGCAGGGGAACAGGGAGGAAAAATCTGGGCAGCTCTGCTCACGGTCTTCCTCTCCTTAATGTGGCTTTCTTTTCCCAAGTGCAGCTTACAGTCAGTGGGAAAAGTGACTGACCCCTTGAGTGCTGCTTTGGGAAGCCTTCCATAGTGCTCTGCTTTTCTAAATTGTAGGGCCCCTTGCGGGGGGTGGGAGAAGGTGGGCATTTGGTCTCAAAAGAGAACTGGCCAAGTAACGATCAAAGTGCAAAACAGCAAAGACAGAAATGCCATTAGAAGGGGTTCGGAGCAGATTTACTTACACAGCGCCGCGGGTAGTTTAAAGCAGAGGTGGGCAAAATGCCACCAGCTGAAGCTCCTAGCTCTGGCTGGCACAGCTCTGGTGTTATGAAATGCTGGGAGCTTCAATCCAGCACTGTGTCTTTCCTGGTTTACTGTGATATTACTTGTTAATATAGCCAGAAGAACCAGAATCGGAGGAAAGTGGGAAAGATGAACAACCCATATTTGGGGTTGCAAATATATGCATCCCCAACGTATTAACCAAGTTTGAAAATAGAAGTGTTGCGCTAAATCTGTTTCTCGAAAAGTAAAGCCAGTTGACTTACGTTCATTGGTATATGCCACCAAAATGTCTAGATACAAGTTCGTGAGTTGCCATCTGCATCTATTGGCATGCTCAGACATGGGGAAAGCATTCAAAATATCTGCCTGTTGTTAGTTTGTTTGGGATGGATCTCTGTCAATTCGTGAAAGAAATTTGACTTCCAAGTGTTGACTTCTTGGGTTCTGGTGGAGCTCTAAGGAACTAGTTTCGTCATCCAACCAGCAATTCCCAGGGAACTGGGCAGCAGTTTGAAAGAGCACCTGTGCTGATCAACTTCAGAGATAATTCAAAACCAAAATTAATAATAAACAAAGTAAGCCTACTCCAGAACGAGGCTACTACGCAGCACACCCAAGCGTGTGGGCTTACTTCACACTGTGAGCCCTTATATTACAGTTTCAAGCTTATTTATGCTCAAGTTATGACTTTCTCATCATTCTTCCATTAGAAACCCAGCGTGAGACACAGTGGCCTAAGACTGTCAAAAAAGAATCCCAGCTTATAGAATAGAATAGAATAGAATAGAATAGAATAGAATAGAATAGAAT
>JAHTLZ010000054.1:12041085-12077528 GCA_023846285.1 Phrynocephalus versicolor
ATAGAATAGAATAGAATAGAATAGAATAGAATAGAATAGAATAGAATAGAATAGATACTTTATTGTCATTGTACATAATACAACGAAATTGAAAGCTATCCCAGATGTGGGGATTGGGAAAACAACTAAAATTATAAAGCAAGAAAAATACATCTAAAAGGTAAAAAGAACTAAAAGCATTCATATACATCCGTCACAACTCCCCAAGGTCACACTATTTAGTTATAGCATTGAAAATGGTGATGGCTCTTGGTGTGACCATTCATCATAGCTTCCCCAGAATAGTCCTGAATTATCCTGTAATCAGTGATCCTCAAGTTGTTTTGAAATGGAGTTGGGTGTTGTTAAAGGGATGCATCCGATGACCTCTCGAGAGAAGAGGATATGTGGAAGAGAGCAATACTAAAAGAACCGTGTGCCTTGCACTTCTTGAGAACATTCGGGGGAGAGGGGTTAAAGTATGCTTGCTTTCTGTGTGACGTATTTATTTATTTATTTTATTTATTTATTTATATACCGCCCATCTTCCTGGTGGGGAACTCCAGGCGGTTCACAAACAATTGGGAAAACAACGGAATTGCACATACTAGTAAAAATTAAACATATAAAACATATAAAACAACAATTGCAAAGATGGCGATGGCGGGAGAAAAAGGGGGGGATCCATCTATTCCTTTTCTACCATTCTTCACCTCTTTAAAAATCCCCAGTTGCTGCTATCGTGCAGATCGGTAAGAACACAGTCCTCAGGTACGATAGGAACAATTAGATGTACCCAGAATCTGATGGAAAGGCTTGGTTGTTTACTTTGTCTTTTGCCTTCCCTTTCAACAGATACTCTGAACTATTATCTTGCTTGCAGTCCCGGCTACCCAAATCCCTTCCAGCAGGTGAGTGTTTTCAGCCCACACACTGTTTTCACTGTGAAGTGCTCTTGACGGGCCTGGAGGTCTTAAGAGTTAAGTTGTAAAGCTAGCCGATCTGAAATGTTGTACTATTTATCGGCCGATGAAAAAGGCAGATGAACAATACCTATAGGCAGAAAAGGCAATGCCATGCCCATGTGCAGCCTGTGTTGTGTCTTTTCCCGTCATGTGCTGTTCAGTCCCCAGTCAGGATCAATGCAGCCGCTTGCTGTATTTTAGGCAGGAAAAATCCTGCTGTTCTAAGGGGATGTTCTTGGCTGCAAACTCCTTTAAACACACAGGGAGCTCAATCATCGTGCTCCCCTGCTGCATTTCTCGTAGTTGCTTGATGAGGAACAGCCGAGTAGGTTGTTTGGGGGGAGGGGGGATGCTACATAGAACCATAAAATCTCCCTTACACAGCTTTTGGAATTAACGTGTACCTCTGTTTAAATGTCCGACGAGCCTTTCTTTTAATATGGTAACTAACATATGACAAGTGGGCCAGGCAACTTAAGTTGACAGGGTATCATCTTCATTTCAGAGCTCAACTGGGCTTCTGTAGGTAGTGATGACACTGACAACTTGGGTTTGAATTTTGCAAACCATAAGCAGGCAATTTCAAATTGAGGAGAATTCCTCTGTAACTTACCCTTTTTTTAAAAAACCTTCTGCGTCTTCACACTTGTTTTCCTAATCTGGAATTATTTCATTGGCTTCTCGTGACACATAAGAAACGTGGAAAAGCTGGAAACAAGCACCACGTTCCATCAAGCAGAGTTAGATTGTGAGCCAAAGAGGACATCCAAGTTGCTTGTTTGCTATTATAGATATTTCTGGAGGGGGGCAGCCAAGTTAACCTGGACCCTGTGGCAACAAAGCCCCACCCATGGTGACTTTGTACCATCTGAAAGGCCGTCATGATATGCAGTAGTGTAAACGATGCTTTATCAAGGTGAGACAGTGGTAGAAAACTGTTGCACAGATGCTGCTTGCCTTGGTCAGGAAAGCTGAGCCACAATGTTTGTCTTGAGCAGAAGCTGTCGGGAAGTCACAAAGCCCTGGTTGAAATGCAGGATGATGTGCTGGAGCTCCTGAAGTCTGCCGTCAAGGAATACCCCGCTTCTAAGGTAAATTTTGATGACTTCTTTGGAGTGCTTTTGAGCCTGTTGCTGCATCTTTCATCCAAGTTCTACCTAGAGCAAAGTCAGAGACCGCCTTCGACATTGATCCCATCCATGCCTTTCCTTTGTAGGAATACCTTAATCGAGTCCAGGGGGTTCTGAACACCACAGAAATCAACCTGCAGCATTTGACGGCCTTGGTTGACTGTCGAAGTCTGCATTTGGTGAGTGCCAAAGGGCAGCAAATGCACCAAACCACAGGGTGCATGTAGTAGCGCAGCGAAGATCCAAGAGGTCACCATTTAACACGCCACAGGGAGACAGTTGGTAAACAATAGTTGTTCTTGAGGAAATCACTTGGGGCCTCTTCAGACAGCTGAAATGATTTTGAGCTTCACCATGTGGCATGGAGGCTTTCACTCAAACATACTCCATGGCATGGACTGTCCGGTGAGCCAAGTTCAACCCATGAAAATAAAAAGCTGAACATCCAGGTTCTCCTTGAAACTTAGAAATTTAAACATCCTGTATTTTGTCAGTGCAAGACTTTAGCACCCCTTGAGTACGCCAGTCTCTCTGGACACACCAGTCTGACTCTGGGAACTAATCGGGTTTTTTTAAAAACCAAGAGCTGGGGAAAATGGCAATATCTCCTCGCCTTCTCCTCCCCCCCCCCCGCCCACAGGATGTAGAGCCATCATAGTTAACAGAGGTCATGCACATATTATCTCTGTAATCCTTACCGTAACCATGTAAAGCATGTTGTTGCCCTCAGACTGTAGGTGGGTGGTGCTGACAGCAGCTTGCTAAAACCTGCTTTGTGCGTCTCTGACTGAGCCCATACTTGAGCTTTCCATTGCGACCCTGCAAGTAATTCTTCATATATACATGTTCGTTTGTCTTTGCAGACTTGATTAAAAGTGATAAATTTGTAAGCAGTCCAAAGTGTCCCAGAGAGTCTTGCAAAACAAAATTTAATATTACACAAGTTTCAAATGCAAGATGATGTAGATGAGAAGCCAGCAGGATAAGCATGATGTTGTTGTCCATCTTGAGCTTGAAATAATTTATTGACTTTTTTTTTTAAGGATTACATCCAGTCTCTGACAGGCTTCTGCTATGACAGCGTGGAAGGGCTTATCTACTTGGTCCTCTTCTCTTTTGTGACAGCCCTCATGTTCAGTTCCATAGTGTGCAGTGTCCCACACACTTGGCAACAGAAGAGGTATGTACACTGGGAGAGGTAATACAGTAGGACCCCAGTATCTGCTGAGGATTGGTTCTAGGCCTTCCCATGGATAATGAAAACTGTGGATATGAGAGAACACCAACCCCCCCCCCCAAAAAAACCTGCTGTTTTGTGACAGTAGCTTGCTTTATGGCAGATGTTTTGCAACAGTTGCTTGCTTTATGGTTTCTGTTTTACGACAGTATCTTGCTTTACAGCTGTTGTTTGTGACAGCAGCCTGCTTTGCAGTTGCTGAATTATTTATTTACTTTTTTCCTCTGCCAAACGTGGATAACTGAATCAGTGGATAATGAATCAGTGGATACGGGCGTCCTACTGTATCAGTGTTTTGTTTTCATCGTCTCAAAGCCTGAGAAAGAAGGTGCAACAACTCAGTCTCACTTGAGTCATCTCCCCAAGCAGAATGTTGCAAAAGAAAGAGACTCAGGGGAAATGACAATGAAGGAGAATGACATCTTGATTTTATCCGTGGCAGTGGTTTAGATTGTAAAAGCCATGACTCTTTGTTGTTTAATTGATACTGCTTCAGATTTTATATTTTCTGGCCTCAGTGGCAGAGAAAATGATGTCAAAATAAAAATGTCTAGATGGTTTGGGAAAGACTAGCTGGCATAGTATGGTAAAGATACAACTCAAAAATTCAAATGTTTTCTGTCTCCCTGGTGTAGCACATCCCTGTGGAACAACCAGGATGGTCTCTTGTGCCAAGAAAAGATAGATTTTTAAAAAAAGGAAAAACCGCACTTTCTGCAATCATAAAATGTTAGCTGAGAAGTGCACGAGGCTTTTTGGTAAAATGTCATATTTCTGACCCATAATTCCTCTTGGACAAGAAAAGTTCACTGCCATCTTGTGGCACTCAGTGCAAAATGCCCGATTTCCCGTTGTCTCGAGAGCAGATCTCATTTACACACATAGCAGTAGGTGATTCCTGGATCACACCTTGAATGTGATGAAACTGGAACTAGTATGCGTTATAAAAAGACCAAAAGCTCTTGTATGACTAAGAAGATTCTCATGCATGACGTGGATTCTTCTTCGTGTACACCCAAGCTAAGCTATCTGGGCACAGTGGCTCTTTTCTCCAATGTACAAAGCCACTTAACAGTTCTGCCTGTTGTCTCCAGCTGCCAAACATGGTGTACTCTCAGTGTTATCCTCACATGTCACTTGAAGTGTTCTGCCCTCACTTTGTGGGTAGAGTAGAACTTAAACATTGGTGGAGGATCAGTTTGCAAGCCTGCCTCCTAGGATGCCAAAAAACACAGACGTACTGTATCAGATGCCATAGATTGCATGGTCTGTAGTGGCCAGTTCTGGTCATATGCCCTGGAAATACATATAAAGTACAGTACTGTACATACATATTTTTGGATATTTTTTGTGTACCCTGCATAATTAATTAAATTGTAAACTGCACAGGGACTGCTTGAAGCACTATGGGGCAGTATATAAGCAGAACACTCTAGTAATCACTCTTTTAAACTCTTCCGCTAAAACCAGAGAAAAAATCCATTAATTCTGCTCATGTGTTTGCAGAACTTTTCTGAGCGGTTGACAGTGTCCTATAATATTCTGTAAGGACTCAGGTGTTGTTTACCTGGGGCATCCTAGCAGATGGCTCAAAGGATGCAGTAAGACACCAATTTGTTTTGGCTCCTCCTTAACAGCTGCTGCTTTGTTTCTGGTCCCTGTTGGTAGATCTCATTTCAAACAAGCCGTCCCTAGGTAGTTCCTCAAAATGCAAAGTCTGTCTCTCCTTGTGTAAAGCCACCCTAAGTGGCTAATAATGCTGATGGAAGGTGAAAACTCTTCCATCTGTAAAACGTGGCTTTGTGTCTGTCTCTCCCCTCTGCCAATCTCCCCCCCCCCAATCCCTTACTCTCTTATTCTTGCATCTTAGATCATATTTTTTATATATATATTTAGAGGCTCTAGTAATAGGCTGTGCTTGTTTCCATTCTATGCCGGTTCTTTGTGAGCTGGCAGGCTCTGTGGGAAGAACAACTGTGGGAAATGTGACAGGCTTAGAAAGCCCAGATGGCAGTTGTGGGAGGTCTGAGTCATTTTATTCTCTGGAAGGAGTTGGTTCCTGTGGGAATCAATCTGTTGCCATACTAAACAGCCCTTTGCAGCGACTGGGGAGTGCACATGCGCGCACGCACATCCAGGTATGTGGGTAGAAGAGGATGAGGAGCTCTACGTGCTTGGTTTGCTTTGGAGTAACTCTCAAACACCACTTTTGATGCTTGTGATTTGCCCCCCCCCCCCCGCCGCCGCCGCCCGTTTCCTCCAGGAGCTCAGATGAGGACGGCGAGGACGAGTCCGCTGCTCAAGGGAACAGGCAAACGCACGACAACCTGTACAGGGTGCACATGCCAAGCCTTTACAGCTGTGGGAGCAGCTACGGCAGCGAGACCAGCATTCCGGCAGCAGCGCACACCGTCAGCAATGCTCCTGTCACAGAATACATGTGAGTCGGTGGCACTCGGCGACGGAGCCAAGCGGTGGCTTTATTCATTCCCTGACACTTCCACTTACGAGGGCCTTGGGCAGCAGGGATGGGAAAGGTTCTCCCTGAGATGCTGGGAAGTCTTTGTACTTAAGTTAGGCACACTAGAAGGAGCATGTACTGCAGGGGCCAAATTACGTGAGGTGAAAATGCGTGGGGGCCGACCAGAGCCACATTTGGCCCCCAGGCCAGACTTTGGACAAGTCTCTATAACATGCAAGGAGATGGGGAGGACACTGCAGCAATGGAGCTGGGGGCAGGTAGTCTAGGCAGGTGGCTGGGGGGATGGACAAAGGCAGGGAGGGCAAGCAAACCGTAGAACTGCAAGCTGGTGGGGATGAGTGACAAGCTGAGCCGGTGGGCAGAAGAGGCCACTAAAAATTTGAAAGCGGGCCGCATTTGGGCCCCGGGCCTGACTTTGGACATGCCTTTGGACTTTGGGGACCAGGGGAGATCTGCGGCTTCGTTCTGCTTTGGTAGAGGAAATGAATGATTTCTGCAGCACTCAGTATATCAGGATGGATTCACCTTCTGGTGCTTTACACATCCTGTAGCAGTTCCTAATGGAAAGTTTCAAAAGAGAAGGAAAGGGTGCTGCCTGTTTATCCTGCCTGTTTAATTCCATCTGAAGGGTACAGAACGAGTGCAAATGGATATTTGTAGAGCTTAATGGAAAAAAGACTCTTTGAAACCTGGAGTCTGGAAGCATTTGCCAGTAGCAAATAAACGAGGTGAGACAGATGCTTAGGAGAGGACTTAGCTTCTGTGTATTTAAAGGATTCCCATCTTTGTCTTTGTAATGAAAGGAATCGGATGCCCAGCAGTAGTTGTAAGCATACAGTGTTGAAGATGATTCCTTCCTGAGCCTAAAGCTAGAATAGCATACAGAGGCTTGACAGTGGCTGGAATTTTGAACTGGCTAATGCTAAGCAGTACACCTTTAGCACTCTTAACGGTGGCCTTTGATTAGATGGATGGTATACCAATTGAATAAATAAATAAATCTCTCCTCTTTCGCAATCCATGAAGATACTTCACCAACTGTAATGAGCATGGCCTGCTTTTGACTTACAGTTACCCATTAAGGGTGTCTTACATGTTCCTTTTAGTATAAGAGATCCCATGATCAGTGACACTTTCCCTGGCCGTTCCAGTAAGAATGCAGATCTTTCACATTTTGACCTTTTTCCTTCCCCCTTCCTCTTCAGGAGCCAGAATGCAAATTTCCAGAATCCTCGTTGTGAGAATACTCCGTTGATTGGCCGAGAATCCCCACCACCTTCTGTAAGTCAAATTTTACCTTTATAAAGGGTTAACACACACATGCGCATGTGCACACACACACACACACACACACATGTGAACGTGCACACGCACACGCACAGGAAATCTGTTTTTTCAGATACATGCAGTCAGGTCTGTTGTATGTTATTACCATAATAAGCATCTATATAAAAGCAAAGAGATGAAGCTGGACTGTCCTACAACAAATGGTAGAATCTGTTATGTGCAGTTGTGTGCATGGTGCACAAACATATATGCCCCCTCTTGTCTGTCTCCTAATAACTTTCCTACGTACCTTTTAAAAAAGGAAAGTGAAATGTACATTCATTTGAAGTGCCTGCATGCAAAAAAAGCAGCAAATCATTAGTAAAACTAGCAGGCAGTTTAATGTCATGATGATGATGGGAAGATTGTATTGGAAACTCTTTTGACATTAACACTGAATCCTTCTTTAAAATACTTCTTGAAGGGAACCTGGAAGAGCATACAGTTTTTGGTTGCATTTTCTGTTTTGATATTTCTATATTTCTCCTTTTGAGAAGGGGCCGTGGATTATCTGATATTCAGAATAGAGAAGAAAATACCTCTCACGAAAGGTTTTGATGTCTTTTATTTACTGTTTAGTTTCTATGATTGCAGTCTTGAATTAACCTGAAATACATCACCCTCGAAAAGGGTGAGTTGATGGCATGTTTCACACCAGACTGGAATGCAAAGTAACAGAAATTCAGTTTGTTTCTTTCCCCCCGCCCCCCCAAAAAAGGAGTAAGTACTTCTTTAAATGCTTGCTCTCATCTTGTGGGCGGGTGTTTATCCTCCCCTAGAAGTCGGCACATCCATCCTTAAAAGAAAAGCAGAGGAAATGCAGGTGCATCCATAGGGTCATATTTTTAGAAAGCATTATTTTAACAGGGAATACAGAGTTGAAAATGAGATCTCGTTGTACTGTGTATGGTTTATATCAGGCATGTCCAAACTGTCTCCTGCTGCCACTCCCCTGCACCTGGCACTTTGAGGTACCCTCCTTTTAAGCCTGGAGAACACACGTCTCCCCGTCATGTCACTTGCGATGGACTTTTCTGCCAGAAATCTGTCCAATCACCTCTTAAAGGCATCTAGGCCAGATGCCCTATACCAGTGGTGGCAAACCTTCGGCACTCCAGATGTCATGGACCACAACTCCCACAGTCCTTTGCCATTGGCAATCTAAGCTTAGAATTCTGGGAGTTGTGGTCCAAAACCTCAGGAGGGCCAAAGTTTGGACATGCCTAGTTTATATCCTTAATATCGGACAGAAGACCTGTTCGCCATGGTTGCTTGCAGAGCAGAATTTGGATATAGAGGCTTTGCCTTATTAACTGTTAGGGCCTGAACAACAGTGTCACCTCAGGGGGAGGTGGTGAGTGCTCCAAATGTGGAGGCCTTCAAGAGAAAACTGGACTGCCATGTAGTAAACAGACAGCTACTGAGCTAAAGTATACGGCTTAATCAAATTAAAGATGAGGCAGATTGCACGGGGATAAGGAATGAATTCTCATCTGGTAACCCCCTACCTTGTGTGGCGGAGCTTACTTTTTTTGGTGTCAGAATACTGTTGTTTCTTGTCCACTGAGATCAGGCGCTTGTCTTTGTCTGTGTAAAAAATAAACCCAACAACATCAAAAACTCATGAGAGGTGAGTGAAACTCAAATCTAGCGCTGTCACTCACTTCAGCCCCTATAGAGTGCAAAGGGTTTGCAGTTGGGCAGTCTGTACCCTGGCATACGTAAGAGATGGTGTCCATTAAAGGCTTGTCGCTTTGGGTCCAGCTCCTGTTGTTGAAACCCAGACAAAGCTTCTCTTAGGAGTTGTCTGCTCCGTGGTTCGTGGCGTGTGGTTTGTTTGGTGGTGGTTTCTTAAATCTTTTTGTCCCCGTGGTCATTCCTTCCCTTGTTTCCTCCTCCTCCTCCTCCTTGTTCTAAAAGTCTGCTCCTCTGGGATGGTAGAGACTTCTCCCTGTCATTGACATACACACCATGGCGTTTTCACTTGCTTGCACTGTGTTTTTCATGCACGTTGAGGCTGCACTCTCTCTTTTTCTCTCTTTTCCTGCATCATCACAGTTGTATTTGGCTGCCATGGACAGTAGCAGCCATATGAGCTGGCAGTTTAAGCCCTCGGACAGTGCTCGGACGTACTGGTAACAGCGCCCACAAAACCAAACAGGTACTGAAACAAGGTCCTTCTCGCTGGACTCCCCACCTGCCCGCCCACCTGCCCGCCATCCCCTGCACTTACTTCCCCAGGCCAGTGCCAGAGTCTTCACATGCCTCCCCCCTGCACTTCCCACCCCATTCCTTCCCTGCCCAGGGTTTATGCTAGCCAGCCTTCCCTGACGCTTAGTGGTGGAGCAACATCACCATCTATCCCTTGGCTAAAAAGCTTCCTGTGCTCACTGTGGCGGTAGGAGACGCATCTCTCAGAGACCGAAAGAATGACCTTGATTTTGTAATCACGTGGATTTTCCTCTTAGGCCATCCCTAAAATATGGACACTGCCAGGTGTCTGACATGGAAAACACTATGAATGGTCGACGTCTCACATCTGAGAACAGCACCTGTTTGCCTTCTTCTGCTTTGTGTCACCATTGATGCAGTTAAAGACACAAAAAATACGCCACAGTGTAAAACCGCACCCTAAAGTTTCTTGTAGCAAATTCCCTTTTAAAAGGACCCACACATACACACCTCAGCTTTGCAACACACCAAGCGCCAGTAGCATCCTCCTAATGTTGCTCTGTAGAGAGTGTCAAGGAAACATAATTATTGGCATATGCTTGTTTCTTCTTCCTATGACGCTGAATGGCATGAATCCTTCAACGGCTAGCGTCTGACTTGGCAGTGAGAATGCCAAGTTTATCCACCAGATGTTCCAATGCCATTCTTCAGTTTCCCTGGTCGAGAAAGGCTACCGTTTACTGTTGAACATTTTCTTGGCACATGGAGGTCCCAAGTTCAGCTCCTAGCATCTCTAAGCAGTAGTTAGGGAGGATTCCTTTATGAAATCCTTATGAGCCGAATCTCCTCTGTAGAACATACTGCAGCAGAGGGCGCAAGGGCCTGGTTTTGTAAAATATGTCTTCCTGCGTTCTTCAGAAGCACTGCAGGTACCATGTTAAGGGCCTCTGTCAGAGGCCTTGGGTGGGTAGGTAGGTGGATTTTAGAGTGAAGAAACTTCAATTTCTGAGCTGAGTGAGTTAGGCCTGCAGAGTTGGGTTGTGCATAATTGTGGATCCCAGTGGTTAGATACGTGCCAAAGAGTTCAATTCCGTGCCATTTCTCCAGACAACCAACCTGTGTATTTTAATCTATGGAAGCCGATTGGAAAACGCCTGTTGTAGTTGCAATCCAGCTTCCGTTCTTTTTCTCTTGATCCGATTTGGGTTGGTTTTCTGGCATGGTCCAACGAGGAGCCACCATCTCCCTCCCTATTGACTTCAAGCTGTTACACCTTCACGCCACCTTTTTCCCGCTGGGGCTTTTGTGCTGCCATCCTGCGCTGTTTTCCATACCTCCGACGTCACTCGCCTTGTGTACATTTTTGCCACTTCCTTGCCATCGGCTTGTTCCGCTTCGGACAACGCTTGCGGGTCTCTTGAGATGGCGGCTGGAATGTCAGAAAAGCAGCCTTGTATTTGTGCACTCTGTCCAGTGCATGAGTGAAAATGGGTCTCTGTCGTATAATAATGCATGTTGCTTGTCTTCTCCAGAATGCCATTGCATTTTCCTCTCTTGTGATAAGCAGGCTGCTGTGAGCCTTGCTTGGAGGGGTTAAAAATCAAGGCTCAACACACAACCAAGGTCTCACGTGTCCGTTCCTTTTTCTCATCAGGTGTTAACACTGTTAACCGCTGCCTTGTTGTTTTAATGTGCTGTATTACACACTTTGTATTTCAGGCAATTACCTTGCATTGGTTCCTTTTTAAGGAGGAAGTGGTCAAAAAAGTATCTTCAATAAATAAATTAATTAAATTAAATAAATGAATAAATAAATTTTTGGGGGATAAAGCCTTACAGTGTTATGATTCATGATACATGCATCTTTGCCCTGGAAAGGACTATTATATTTGAAAAGTGCTTTAAACCTTGCTTTAAAAATACATGGTGCTGGTAGAAGTTGAAGCCCCAGGCAATTTTTAGAAATAGGAGTACAAAATTAGTTTTCCTTGATTTTTTATTTTTTTAAAAGGTGTGTGTGTTCCATTGCAAAGGACTTAAAAGCTCCCTGAAAGATGTTAGTGAAAATCAAGTCTCAATTAAATAACTACAAACAAATAAAAATTTTAAGGTCCTTGTTTATAAGTCCTACTTTCTGTAGCAAAGTCAGGTCCCTTTTGTGACAGAAGGAACAATGTTTCTGTCTTGAAACACAGTCTTGTGCAATGGCCTGCTATTAATTGCTTAAAAGAATGCATACTAAGGACAAGCACACACACTTTATAAGCTGTCCTCACACACACACACACACACACACACACACACACACACACACACACACCCACACCCCCACAGAGAGAGGGGGGGGGGGGGGAGTCCTGAAATACAGAAGCTGTCCATGAACTCTGTATTGAGGTGGGGAGGGACGTAATGAGAGGATTCCTGCCTTTCAGCTTTGACAATTTCTTGTGTAAAATGCACTTTGTTCTTGCTGTTAAAACACTATTTTAATCCATGCATGTTGTAGTCTGTCTGTGATTGTTCTGTTGGTTATTTTCATTTTCTGCCAGGGACCACCTGTAGATCAATTATCACATTAATTCAGGGGTTTTTTTTTCTTTCCAATAAAAAGCACCCACAGGACTCAGATACCAAGAACCAGTATGGGGAAAGACCCTTCAGTGGTCTACACCACAAGATGGGATCTAAAACAGTTCTAAACAGAGAAGTTGCCCCCCCCAAAAAAAAATAAGCAAACAGCTTATCTGATCAGCCTCTTAGGGTGTTAAAACATATTTTTGTCATCTTAGACATGTTATCAGTGACTGCAATTGTCTGTTAAAGACTCATCATGGCATTCTGTCCCAGGACAGGCTGTGGGTTTCAGTGGTCTTTAGCTGAACCGTTTCACATTTGCTACCAAGACATGTTTGAATATTTGATGTCACACACTCTTCTTACTTATTTCCTCCTTGGCTTGATTGAACGAGGCAGTCTGGTGAAACAAGGCTTTCCACATGTTACTTGGTATTCCTGTGATTAGTTTCTTCTTGGGGAAAGTGCTTTGACTGAGTAAAGTAGGTGTTTGGTAATTCCTGGGTCGTGTTTGGATTTTATTCCAGTGCAACAACTGTTTGTTGGTTTATTATCTCTTCAACTTTGTAAACCACCCAGGGAAGCTGTGTTGCTAGATGGAAATAAATAAGGAAGTGTCAGCAATGCTGGGGTGTGGAAATTCATCTGCACTGTTCTTCTTTCCCCTTCTCCTCAAAAGCCTACATTTTCCCAGGGAAAGGAGATAATACCTAAACTTCTTTGAGTGTGTAATGTAAATATGCATCTTGAATGAAAATGCTAATAAGCTATTGGGTTTACTCCAGCAAGGTTTTTCCACCAACTTCTCTTTATTTTTATTTATTTATTTATTTATTTATTTATTTATTTATTTATTTATTTGCACCTGGGAGTAATGGTTTCCGGTGTTTTTTATTTGCCTTTGGGCAACTTGTGTTAAAGTTTCTGATGCAAACAATGTAAAGGTCAAAAAGCAAGTGCAAAGCTGGGTTGCACCAGGCAATCCTTGATTCTTAAGGTCTTCTCATCAGATTCTCTTAACCCACATTGCTCTTTTGGTATGTTTCTTCCCACTGACTTTTTTATTTTGTCTTTTTGTCTTTCTCCAGTACACCTCCAGCATGAGAGCCAAATACCTCGCCACGAACCAGCCTCGACCAGACTCTGGCAGTGGGCATTAAAAACACACACACACACACACACACACAAAACTAGAGCGTTGTTGAAATGAAGCAAGCAAACAAACATACGGAACGAAATGTGCCAACTGCTGCCATCCAGTGCTGTTCTTGCAGAAGAACAACCTTGCTTCCCCCCTTCTGTTCTGATTCCAGCTCAGTTGCAATTCCTGCTTCTCCTCCCCTCTGACCTGACCCATGTCCTCCATTTGGGGCCACCCTGGATGGGAGCTTGTTATAAATTACGACTCGGCTTACTTGCACCTGTGTGTGTGGAGAGAGATGGACAGAGAGAGAGAGAGAGAGAGAAATGAATACACTCATGTATGCGCTTACAAGGCAGGACGCTCATCTCTTCGTCTGTGTTGGCCTCGCTGTGTGTGGGATCTGTTTCTACTGAAAGCCAATCAAGAAACAGCCAGCAGGTCATCAACTGATCTCTGAACACCTTTTTCTCATCACGCTCTGATGAGTCAGTTCTAGGGGAGGATATGGCTCACCGTACATAGTGCTGTGGATATGACATACTGATCTAAGGAAGCCATCTTTAATGTGCACACTGTCGTAAAGCCCAGTCGCAATGCGTCCGTCTCTTTCTGCAGTTCTCGCCCGTCCATGGTACCTTGAAGAAGTTGCTCATCCTTTCAGAATCTGCGGATCTCCCACTTGGAAACCGGGAAGCCATTTGACCCCTTCCATTTTGGAATGAGACGACCTCCCAATTCAGCCTCCTCCTTCTGTGGTTATTTGATACCTCTGACCTAGGTTTACTTCTCTCTCTTTGAACCTGGGACTTAAATTCTTGGGGAGATGCAGAGGGCTCCATACCAGCTGCTCTGCTGTATGCCTGTGTGTACACATTTATACACATGCCCCCTATGCAGATATGCATTAACACACTCTAGTTGTGTCATACTTGCCCATTCCACTTTGTCGCTGTATTTTCTAGCTGGCATCTAGAGATGCCCTTCTGAGATTGATGTATAGATATGTAACTGGATCAAGCAATCCTTCTGGTGCCAAATATTCCAGGAAAATGAGCATTTAAAGGGCGGAAGGAAGCATCTAGTCCCTGTTAACTGTTCGGCTAGCATCGGTTTAACCCTCAGCAAGAGCAAACAACAATGCCGACACAAAAGAGGGTCCTAGAAAATTCTTTTCTGTCCCTGCAGCACAGGGAACTGTTGGCTATTCTAAGTGCTGGGGCATGGAAGGAGGTGTAGTTGTGTGTGAGTGCTGCGGTACATCAGCTGCTCCTCCATCCAAGAATCCAAAAGCAGAACAGAAGTCAAATACTGTGATGTCAGAAGAACCAGAGGGTCCAGCCACTCCCTCGGCCCCACGTGCTCATCCCTTGTCTTAATTACACAAGCCGCGTACAGCCAAATTCCAGTTGCCTCGGAATGGCCGGCACGGAGACAGCTAAAAATCACTGTCAGATTGGGGACCATCAAGATGCACATTGTGTCTGTCCCAATCCTACAACTGCATTGAAGGTGCTTTACTTGATATGAATTGTCAAAAACAAACAAACAAAAAAGGAGCATGTCTGACCAGGTAGACCATCTGATCCAGTGTTTGTTTGAGGTTCCTTGATAATTAATCCTGCAGCTGGAGAATAGGAGAGCCATAGAACAGAAAACATTATGGCCCAACCCAGTGCCCCTGACTTGGTCGTCAGAACTGGGGCAAGCTCATTGTTAGACAGGGCTGTGCAGGTCAGCATTTTTCCCTTTTCCTTAAGAGTGCATTTCAGGAGTCCCACGGATTTGCGGAGCCAAACACCCTCTTCCGCTATCTAAATGAAGGGCTACTAAGATTCCTTTCCATGACCAGGTTTTGCACATTCAAGGGAGGGACTGACTCACAGTTTTCTCCTTAAGTTCCCCAGCAGATGCAGAGGTGGCTTTTCAGGCAGTTGACTGAGGGACGAGATGGAGGACAGGTGTTCATGAGATCCTTGGATGCAGCCAGTTCTCAGAGAGCAGTGGCTCAGCTTTACGTGCATACAAACAGTTCCAAGGAGAAAGGTGGGGTAAAAATATTTTAAATAATAAATAATAATAATAATAATACCATAAGCTGTTAAATACATCTGAAAGCCTAGATGATGGTAATATGGCAGCCTGTACTGTTGGCAGACATGTCTAAAAAACTTAAAACACTGATCACTGTTGTTTACATCAGTGAGCGTATATGTGTACACCCATATGCACCCAGCTGATTTTCTTTCAATCCACCTCCCCAAAACAGCAGCTCTCATTGTACTGTTGACATTCCCAAGTCACGAGCCTGGATTTGCTGTTGAGTTTCCTATCAGTTGGGGACTGTAGCTCATCCTGATGTCAGCTGTTTTTGGATTACAGGTTCAATAATTCTGCTTTACTGACTACTCTGGGGCAGGCTAGTTGGCACCAGAGGCCGAAAAGGATCTGAAGAGCCACAACTTCCAACCTCTAGAGTAGGATATTTTTATGCTGCACAAGTTTTCAAAACATGTGCTTCTTTTTGCTTCACATTTTCAAGTGCACATATAAAGGAGAAAAAAACTTAAGACTGCATGTCAGCTGCTTAAGATGGGAGCAAATAGGCACTGGGGAAGCACTCTAAAAATAGCAATTTTCATATCCTAGCAGTGATTTATAAAGGTGGGGAAATCAGGCCTTTGTGTTACGAAAAAGACATAGTAGCGTGTGAAATGTCCCAGGAAGGACAGTCTACCTTGATTCTGTGGTAGGGACCAATGATTTCATTACACTATAACCACTATAGAAACTACCTTCCTTCCAAGGAGTCATAGCTACTTAGTGCTTCCTTGCAAGAGGTATTCAACCACTTATGCTGTGAAGAGCTCGGACTGCACCTAGCATCCAAGTGGATTTCTAGGAGGAGACCCAAACAGCCACGATCCGAAGCAAACTCTGAAGTTCCCTTATACAACGCGAATTTTGTCGGTAGAAGTTTAGACAAGAACTTCAGTTTATTGCACAAGAAGGGGATAGATACAACTTCCAGCTGCCTCACGACATGTGCGTGTTACGTGCAAGACTCCACTTGGGTTTTTAATGGAACCAATGCAAGATAATATAGTAGCAGATTCCTGAGTGATGCCAGCCGCCCAAGGGCGGGGGGTGGGGGTGCCTCTTGAGTCAAGTCAAAATGGATGTCCTTCAGAAACGGCAAGATGTGTGGCCATTTGCTTGGGTGCAAGAAGTGTACAGTGATCGGGGCCACCTCTTCTGCAAGCCTGATGCACCCATGGTCGCAGCCCGCCTTGTGGAACAGAGTTCTCAGGAGTTATCATCAACATTCCCACCCCTCCTCCTCCTCCTCCTCCTCCTCCTCCTCCTCAGCCAGCTCTCCTTGGCCAACTGGCAAGGCTTATAAGATAGCTGGCTCCAGTGTCTGTTTGGGGCTTTTCATTTCCATGTTGACCTTGCTTTCATATTAAGTGAAACCTGTAAGAGGCTCCCCACCCACCCACCTACCCCTTTTTCTGATTTTTATGGGTTTTTAAGTAATGTGATGAAATCTCAATGCCGTATTGCTTGCAATGTGTTGTTCTGGCTGACTTCCTCGGCAACTCTCAAATCATTTCAAAACCGTCACCCTAATTTTGACTTAAAGTGTAAGTTCCTGAGTTTCTTGTTAAGAAACAGCTTCACATCCAGTACTGCCTTAAGTAGAATCTGAATGCTGAGGCAGTACTTTAGGGGAGGGGGGGACTGGAGCAGTAAAGACTCTTCTTCCGCCCACGCCCACGCCCCTTCTCAGTTTGAGCACGTGTGTGGCTGTTGTTCCTCTGGTTTATTTAGTTGATTTTCTGTAGTAGTGTCACAGCACTTTTTTAAAAAAAATAAAACTTAAAATTGTGAACCAAGAACCTTTGTCAAGCACACAGACATCACCACAATGTGAAATGTACATAGCATGTTGGACTCTTGGCGCCCAGTATTCCAAGACTGCATTGTAATCATTTGTTATTTTTTAAAAAAGGAAATTGAATCGAGACTTGGCTGTGAATTTATTTTTGTGTTTGTGCTGTCCTAGAATTTAGTGTAGTGTTTGTATTCTGTATGTAATATTCGCTGGCTCCATTTTGCGTTCAGTTCAACTTTTTTTAAAAAAGGTTTGAGATAAGAACTTGGCCTTCATTTTTCCAAACCTGAGAAGCTCAGTTCTCGTCTGCTGTCCCTGACTCTTGTTTAGAATATATAACATAGAGGATAGTTTAATTTGGTGCTTCAGGTACGACCGGCTTAACTGAAATGTTCATGAGCTTGAACCTGACAAATTGAAATAGAGACCTGAGGTGGCTCAGATCATACAGAAGACAAGGTGGGTTTATTTGGGGGGGGGGGGGTGTCCATTATTGAAACTGGATCTGTGCTAAGAATATGGTGTTCAGAAAATAACATGTTTCAATACAATAATTGCTGCTTAGCACAAAAACATAATGACACCTGAATATTTCAGTATGGCACAGCTTAGAACCCAGGGAGCCAAACCATGCAACCTACTAGGGATATGAGAAAATTGAAAATATAGTCAAGGACTGCTGAGAATTTGTTGGGAGTTATTGATAAATTGATAGAGTACAGCTGGCCAGCTGCACTTCAGCATGTTGCGTAACGAGTCGCCTTTGTCGTGAGATGCTTGGTGCTAACCACAATTTAATGCCCCTAGTTCTTCCTGTTGCTCTCTAGTCTGTTTACAAACCTCCCTCTGCTCACCTTACGCCAATGGAAGCAATCAGGGGAATGCTGCCTTCTTTTCAGAGTCATCAAGATCCCAGTCGCATCCTAATGACCATTTTAATTGCATGAGCTGAGTGATGGGAGCACAAAAGCAGAAAGCAGGCGAAGGAAGAGGGAAAGGAAATTGGCTCAGTCCTGTTCTGTTTCACATTTCATTTCCATGCAATGCAAGTTCCCTTTGGTGGCAGGAAAGATCGGGACAATGACAGTTTTCACCTGATTGTGTGTAATGGATCCTTATTGGCAGCTGTCATAGGGTGGTTTTGGATTGTGCTAACGTTTTGTTGCACTTAAGGTTTCATGTGCTATCCATCAGTGGAATCAAAACTATAGAATCAAGTTTATGGCATACAGTTGGACTGCGGTATCTGTGAGAGATCCAAACACCACTGCGGGTAGCCAGAAATGGTGGATATAGATTTGCCCCTGGTTTCCTTTAGTGAACAGTTCTAGTAATACCTTGGAAACATGTTTCTGGGGTGGGGGTGTTATTTAATGCAGTAATGCCTTGGCTTATGAGCACAATCCGTTCTGGAAAATTGCTTGTAAACCAAAACACTTCTTATATCAGAGCAAATTTCCCCATAATAAATAATGGACACTCAGATGATCATGTGACCTTCTCCAGTGCTTGTATTGCAAGACATTGCTTGTTGATCAAGGCAAAATTTTAGAAGAAATGTTTGCTAGTCTTGCAAAACGCTCTTAAACCAAGATATTACTGAAATTTTCAGGCAATGAGTATCTGAAACCATTGGTACTCATCCCATGGATACTGTACATCAGTTTTAACATTTGATAAATAAGTGGCACAAATGCAAACCACTGTTGACAGGTCTCCTCTTTCTCCATTCAAGAGGTTTTCCATTTCTATTACTCAGTGTCATCTAATCATCCTCTGCCCTAGTGGCTTTCTGTCTTGCCCATGGCGATGAAAAAAAAACATGCATGTAGAGCTGGATTTTCTTTTGGATGTGTTTTTGAGGAGTGGTTTCTCTGACTTGCCACATATATGATAGGGAATTTTTGCTATTGAAAGCAAGGCCCTTCAGACATTCCAAGAGTAACTCTTTGGATCCCACCTTCTCTCTTTGTGTGTGTATAGCTGTCTGACTACAAGATTCCCGAGACTTGATCCTTGGGATGCAAGTTGCGGAAACCAAAAATCCAGTGCAATGTGTTGGAACATGCCAAGGATTACTCCCAGTCACTTTTTAAAAATTGAGTGTTGGTAAAAAAGCAATTGGAGATGCAAGTGTTTATGGTAGCCCGCAGTAAGGGGTGGAAAGGTTGGCGGGCCATTGAAGTGAGAACTAGGATTCTCTACTTTTTATTTGTCTTGAACTTTGGACATATACACATTTTCTGTGTAAGTTGGATGGTGAGCTTAGCGCTAAAGAAGTTGACTCCGCTCTTCTTTGGTTTTCCTTCGGCAGCCTGAGCAAGTCTCCTCTTATCCGCACCAGTGAAGGTTTCGTTTGACATCCTGCATAGAAAAGATGCAGGAATGTCTTGCTTATTTAGAACCAAAAATGGTGCATCTGTTGAGAGCTTTTGGCTCCAACAAACAAAAGGACTAGAACCAGTTTTTTGCTGTGGATATTGAGGCTAGGGAATTTTGGAGGTTACTGATTCAAGGGGTCACCGTAGTTCAAAGACAACTTGATGGGACATAGCATAAGAACAGTGTTGCCGGAACAAGGCACAGCCCATCCAGTCCAGCCTTCTGTCTCACACAGCGGCTCACCATTTGCTTCAGGGTATTCCCAAGCAGATGTCTTCACCTGCTTACGATTCCCTGCAAATGGCATTGCGATACATGCTGCCTATCTCTCCAACCTGGAGGTTGTCCTTAGGCATTCATAATGATAGCCATTGATTGATGCCCTTGTTCTCCATGAACTTGTCCAATCCTTTCTTAAAGCTGTCAAGGCTGACAGCTGTCCCCACTTCTTCTGGCAGGGAGTTCCACAGACCAGTGATCCTCTGGGTGAAAAAGGACTTTCTCTTATTTGTTTGAGAATTAGCACCCAAAGGTTTCGTTTCATGGACCACCCCATAGTTCTAGTGTTGTGCGATAGGGAAAACAGCTTTTCCTTGTCTACTTTGTCCACACCATGTATGATTTTAGAAACTTCAATCAGGTCACCTCTTAGGCACCGCCGTTCAAGATAATAACAACAACAGGTATGTGAGCATCACTAAGCATTCTTCCTTTCAGCATAAAACAGAGGTTTCTCTTCTCAGTCAGGGTCGTTCTGGGTGCTTGGTATTTTCCACAACAATGCCACTCTCTATGCAATGTTGGTTCTCATATTTTGTGCCCCTCCCCTGTAATTCTTACTTGAGGGCTCTATCCTAAGGAGAGCTCACATTTCTGATGAGACGTGTAGCCCATTCTGTTCTCCCTGCTCATACCCCAGGTTAAACTGGGAGATGACACCATTTATTCTGGGCTTCTGCTACCCAAAGTGCTATGAAAAGCATAAGAGCAAGTCAGTTGGTGATCTTAATGGTAACACTAGTCTGAGATCCCATGTTAGCCAGAGTCAACCTGGGAATATCCTGTGGATTTAATTCTCTTAGTATGTTTTTCTCCTTCTGACACTTCATGTACACAAAATCAGGTGGCTTTTCCCCTTTCTTTCCCCTGTTGAACCAGAATGGTTATATATCATACCACTTTATATATACTTATATAATATAAATATATATATATATATAATTTTTAAAGCCTATGGACATAAGGAGTTCCTTTCAAGAGTCCAGCCCTTACCCCAAATGTTTTGAAATTTTGTGGGGGTTAAAACTGAGGAGTGAGCCCATTTTTGTATCCTTTTACTTTTGTTTTATCAAATTGTACTGTAGCTATTTTTAACTGGTTTGTGGTGGGGGGGGGTTTCTGTTCAGCCAACAAATCTACATGTAATTTCTGTCATTTCTATTCAGCTTGGGTTTAATGTTTTAAAATAAAAAAAAACTTTGAGAAGGCACAGCAGTGTCCTAATATGTCTTTCTTTTTTAAAAAAAAGTGAACGTTCCTTTGAATTTTATCTTGCCTTTAAATTTCTATAATGCGCATATTATGCCTGTGTGTGTCCATGCATGGAGGATGTGTATCAGAAATGTGAAGCTCATTGTTCTACTTTTAAAAACATTAAAATTGGATGTCTAGCAATATATAGATGCCAATTCAGTTTGTGAGCTCTCCCACTGTAACTAAATCTAGACCTAAGCAATAGAAATAATAACTTGATAAGCTGGCCTCCACTTCCTTTCCCCCTAACCTTTTTGTCTGCCATTGTTTTTCCCTCAGAGGAATTTGAGATGGCAAACTGCTTAGAGTGGAAACTTGCTTTCCTCTCATCACCATTGAGATGAAGGATACTAAATAGAAACTCAAGGGCTGCTACTAATGTAATAAATAAATAAATAAATAAATAAATAAATAAATAAATAAATAAATAAATAAATGGCAGCTGATGTCAGATGCCCTTATAGCTGATCTAGAACCATAGGATAATTAAGAATTAGTGCAGGAATCCACGGGTAGAAACCATTGCCAATTCCTCTTTCTGTCCAGCCTTGGGCCATGGAGAGCCCCAAACCTTGTGGAAATTTAAGAGTGGGCAATACTTTTTATTGGGCCATTGAATCAAATGAATCACAAGCTTTTGATGCTGAATTTTTTTAAGGTACTAGTCTCAAAATTAACGGTACATGCTTGTGAGAGCCCGCTTGTGGCTGTGGTAACCTTACAGGACATCCTTCAGACTCTTAGGAAAGCAGAGGTCAAAATCTTGAGTTCTGTTCCAGACAAGTTACAGGCAAGAGATCAAAAGTGCTTGGATACAGGAGGCATTCAAGAGAAATTTGGACAGCCAGATATCCTTTGATTTGTATGCTAGCATGGAGTAGGGGGTTGGATTTGACAGCCTTGTGGGCCTCTTTCAACCTCAATATTCTTCACTATTATTTTATTTAAAAATAGAATAAATAAATAAATATTCTATTATTCTACAAGGGGAAATGGCAGACTCCCCACCCGACACCCGGGCACAGAATGGCGTTCAAGCTTACAAACCCAGCCATTGTATGGCTGGAGGGCAAGGCGGTGGAAAAGGGAAAACAAAACTTGACAGGGAGGAGTTAAGCAAATGCTGTTAGGTGAAAACCCAGGGTTCCCCCACCCCATGTTCCGGAGATCCCGGTGGTGTTTCCCCACAGGTTGGGGTGGGTAATGCTGTGCTCTACCATGGCCACTAGGTGGCAGCATCAGTCTGGGTTCCATCTTCCTCTCTAGCGACAAGATGTTTGACTGTCGGTGTATAAAATCCTGACACATGACAGCCTCAACTATTTAAAACAACCCTGCGAAGGTTAACCTGGAGACTAGTAAAACTTAAGTGAGAACATTTTTATTGGTCTTTTGGTTATGTCCCCTTTATATATTCAGGAGAAAGGTATCAGATGTACTTCAGACTTGTATCCACCCATACAAAAAGTTATCAACTTTTTATTTCTAAAGTACGTACTTCTTACAGTAGTCGTCTACAGATGTTTTAGTGTGAGAAATGAGATTGGAACAATTTCCACCTAAATGGACTGCAACTTTTTTTTCCTTTCAAAATTGTGCACTTTGGTCTACATTTTCTCCATTTGGTCAGTATGTAATTTTTTTCTTTTTAAATGATGGGGGGAAATGGTTAAGACTGACTTTTGAAGGTTGGTTGTTCTAGTGTGGATGTAGGAAGCACACATGTGATAACTTTTATTTATTCAATGGACATTTTCCAAGGACTTGGTCATTGGAGAAGAAGGGGTTAAAGCTGGCACAGCTTCTTATTTATAATTTTTTTTACAATACGATCCCTTAACTAATACAGCCCCTAGCAATAGCGACTACAGAAGTGCATGCACGATGCAGGCGCTGAAAATCTCCCTTCCAAAGACCTGATCCTAGTGCCTGCATGGGAGTGAGCCAGCATGCCAAGCCAATGAAGTGCATCCACCCCTTGTTCACTTCAGCAACAGAAAAGCAGAACATTTCCCCCTCTCCTACGAACTTGGCAGCTGCCTAGATGCCCTAAAAGCACATCCGATCTCGCCTGATTTCAGAAGCTAAGCAGGGTCGGCCCTGGTTAGTACTTGGATGGGAGACCTCCAAGGAATACCAGGTGCTGTAGGCGCCTGGAGTAGGAACTGGCAAACCACTCCAGTATTCCTGCTATGAAAACTCCATGGATATGGAGTCACGAAGAGTCGGTCACAACTGTAATGACACAACCCACACACACAAACTTGACAAGAGCAACGCACCAGGAGTTTTGCAATCAGAGTTTGAGCACTCTTGGTCCTTTGGCTTTCACAGAGGTAGACAGGAGGCAGTTGGGTTCCCTGCTGGGAAATTGGCACGGTATATAAATATAAAAATAAATAAAAAAATAAATATCACTTCCACCCAAATCATTCTCCCGGCAAGAGCCACTGCATAATTTTTTTTCCCTGACAGTAGAACAAAAGTGTCAAGAAGCTTTAACTTTTCAGGCCTTCACCAAACCTGTTCTTTCCACCCTTCCTGGTAAGGCAAACAAATCCATCCATGCTCCTGTCATGACCGCATCAAAATTGATAAGTTCAGGTTTTTATTTACAGTAGAATTTAATTTCAAAAAGGAGCACATGCCATCAAAACTGCATTAGGCAGATTAGAAAATGGATCCATCTAACCCAGTGTTGGTCAAAAACCAATAAGCTGACTGGATATGCAGTTGTCAGAGGAGTATGGTAGCTCAGCAGGCAAGATAATTCAAAAGTCAATAGAAGACTTAATTTTAAAACACTTTTTAACAGTTTCCCTGATGAAGAAGGGGGTGTTGATAAAGAGACTGACTGCCAGTGCAGTGTTGTTTGGTCTAGAACTCGGAAGATCCGGGTTCTAACCTCTGCTCAGCCCTGGGAGCTCAGGAGGGCAGTAATAAACCACTTCTTTTGAACCTCACATACCTTGAAACCCCTTTTGGATTCACCAAAAAATCAGGTGACCTGACATCACACAACGCCAAACAAAAACAAAATAAAACAAACGAGGGCTTACCCCAGTATGGATTCTGAAATTAGCTTTGTGATGATGAAGCTTTTTTTTCTTGTGACCCTGTAGATGCTCTGTGATTCAGCAGTGGGATAGGCAGTAGAGATCAGATTGCCAGTGAGTAGAATAGCATCCCACAAAAAGGTCAAGACGATGGCCCATTGACTTCCTTTTCCTAATTCAGGATCTTAAGTTATAGCTAGTAGTGATACAGTAGGACCCCTGTATCCACTGATTCATTATCCACTGATTCAGTTATCCATGGATGGCAGAGGAAAAAAATAATTCAGCAGCCACAAATCAAGCTGTAAAGCAAGCTGTTGTCAAAAATAGCATCTGGAAAGCATGCTATTGTCACAGTGGCCATAAAGCAAGCTACTGTCTCAAAACAGCAGTCATAAAGCAAGCTACTGTCAGGAAAGAGCAGTTTGGGGGTGGACGGGCAGGCGTTCTCTCTTATCCACAGTTTACATTATCCACAGGAAGGCCTGGAACCAATCCCCAGTGGATACCAGGGTCCTACTGTTTTGTTAAAAAAAACTGATGCTTTTGATTGAATAAACTGTGTGAAGGGAATTTATACTGCCTCAAGGCGGAGGACCTACAGTAAATTTTCTCACTTCCAACAGTGAGTCAGTGGGGAGGGGGAGATTTCATACCACTGCATTATCTGATCAGCTTCATTCTATTGCCCTGTCTCCATCATGTTGCAGGAAAGGAGTTTCAGCATACGCATTTCTACCCTAACCATTTTAGCATCATGCATAAAGAAAAACTGGGGAGGTTATTAAAAGTAAATGTATTAGGAATTTATTTGGTGCCAACGCAAAGCAGAGGCTATCTTTCTCTCTTTTTGTTTCCTTATCAGTGTCTCCAGTCATGTCATATATAAAATAACCTTTTCTGACGGAGAGCTTTCATCTTGCAGCTTTGCCGTAGAACAGGATGTCCTGTTTACTCATTGTGGCTCCACACATAGACAATGATGCCGTTAGTACTGGGCAAGAAGTTTTCAGGTCTTTCCTTTTTAATTGGAAAAATAGATTACAGGTGATACCTTTATGGGCCACTAATAAAAATAAAAAACAAAGAACCTGGCAAGCTTTGGCGTGTAAATCACTCTTCTTCAAAGTAGGTCCCAGAAGTTCAGACATGGCTCAACCCCCTTTTTAGTTGGGGAGATGAACCCAACTTAAGATAAACTCAGAAATCTTCAGAGCGCCACTTAGAAAATGGCAGGAGTGTATGTTCCTTAGCAGCATAGAACTATTTCCATTGAGATGTACTCCTTAAATATTGACTTAAGGGGTCAGTGTGTGGTGGTCTGCTTGCGTCAGATGAACAAAGACCGATCAGAATATTGTCACCGAAAACTGGGCAGTGTCCACACTCCCTTCTATGATCGAGAGTCAGCGTGGGGCGGTGGAGACCTGGGTTCAAATTTGAACTCAGCCATGGAAACCCACAGATGTGGCAGTACTAAAACATCTCTTATGCCTCAAGTTGGAAGTGACTTAGTTGCATGTAACAGAAGTCTTATAACACTATTCAAATATTTGAAGGGCTGTCATACAGCAGAGGTGCAGGATCTGTTCTCAGTCTCAAGCGTGCTCTAACTGTTAGGGAAAACTTCCTAACAGTTAGAGCAGGACGCCAGTGGAATCCATGACCTTGTGAGGTGAGGCGTGCTCCACCACGGGAGGCATTCAAGAGAATTTTGGGCAAACCCCCGGCAGGTATATTTTGATTTGTATTCCTGCATGGAGCAAGCTTGATGGCCTTTTAGGCTGCTCCCAACTTTGCTGTAGATGCTCTCTAAGCACATCCAATCTCACCTGATTTCGGAAGCTAAGCAGGGTCGGCCCTGGTTAGTACTTGGATGGGAGACTGCCAGGGAATGCCAGGTGCTGTAGGTGCCTGGAGTAGGAATTGGCAAACCACTCCAGTATTCCTGCCAAGAAAACTCCATGGCCATGGGGTCACGAAGAGTCGGTCATGACTGTAATGACACAACACACACACACACACATACACACACACACACAACTTCACTATTCTATGATTTGATAATAAATGCAGCTATCCAATTGACAGCATGCTACCTGTGGGCTCATGAGTCGACATATGCAGAGGGATTTTCTATGCCACCATCTCCAGGTGGGCTCCACCCTTCCCTACTCTTCTACAGCATGGACTGGGTTAGGAAAGACAGGCAGATGTCATACTATCAGAGGAAGGATCCAGGTGGAAGGAGACCATTTTGTGACTCAATGCATACCCTACAGATCCAATCACCTACTTGAGTGTGTGCTTATTTCTGCTTCCTCTTTTCTTGCCTTCTTGTGTTGTGCTCAAGTCTGGATCATGGTATATTAAAAAAAAAAAAAAAAACACCCTGGCCTTGTGTCGACTGGGAGCCTAGCGTATTTTTGAGAATCATGTGCTATCGTGCTCAGTTGGCTATCGTGCTCAGTTGGCTAGAGATGGGCACGAACTGCCGAACCGGTACTGGTTTGTTTTTCGATCAAACAGATGTTTGGTAATAATATAATAATAACCTTTATTGTCATTGTACACCCAGTGTACAGTGAAATTGGCTGAGCCTCCCTCCCTCCCCCCCCCACACCCTCCCACTAAAAAACCATTCAATCTGATATCACACTGTGTGCTTGCTGTACAACTCGCCAGCCCCACGAGTCTATCATGAGTTATCACGTCTTGTTTAACAGTCGAACAGCCCACAGAAAAAAACTGTTTTTTAGTCTGTTGGTACGGCTTGCTATACTTCTGTATCTCCTACCCAAGGGTAGGAGAGTAAAGAAGTGCTGACCGGGGTGTGAGTCATCCCTGGTTATTTTCGTTGCTCTCCTAAGACAGCGGTCCCTGGCGATGTCCTCCAGTGGACTCAGGGGACAGCCCATGATGTTTTGTGTTCACTACCCTCTGTAAAGTCTTTCTGTCCGTGGCTGTCAAACCAGCATACCAGACTGTAATGCAGTATGTAAGGACACTTTCTATTGTAGACCGGTAGAAGGAGGTCATCAATTGTTGTTTCACATTGTTCTTCTGCAAGAGCCTGAGGAAGTGGAGTCTCTGTTGAGCCTTCCTGGCCACCTGGGTTGTATTAATTTTCCAGGTAAGATCTTCACTGAAATGAACTCCCAGGAATTTAAAGGAGGAGACATGGTGCTTCTGAGCCTCACCTTCTTCGGCAGAGGTGTTTCGTTTTTAGCTTCTATATTTCTCAGGGCTTCCCTTCCCCCCCTCCCCGCCCCCTTCCAAGTGCTTCCTCTGAATGAGTGCCTGCCGAAGAAAGTGAGGCTCAGAAGCCCCAAACATCTGTTTGGTCAAAAAACAAACCAGTACCCTTCTATATTTTCTACATACTGTACCTAAATCATAGATCTTACAATCAACTGATTGGAATTGCCATCATAGAGAATGAAGTGCAGATGCCTCATCACAAGCCACCTTCTAAGCAGGGTGGCTTAAATTATAGTTCAACAGCATTTGGGATGTTCATGAGCAACTACTCTTTAATTCTTTGCCTGGGAGCATTTCATCAGGAGCCAGGAATACACCGCCGTATACGGTTTCGGTTTGCAAAGGGAGAGAGAGAGATTTATCCAAGTGATTGCAGGCCATGTTGGTGAGCAATGGCTTTTTCCAAATACAAGCACCCAGACCTCACTGCTTAACTCAGGAAGGTCACCCTGGCTGCAACCATTGTCCTTGGTTGCCAAAACAACGCAAAGAGGAAGCCATTCTTCCTTCCCATCATCTTCAACTCCTCCAGCGTTCTTCAGATTAAGAGAAAAGGAAGATATGTTTTGCCAAGATAGTGCAAACACCAATTGGCTATACAGAGGAACTGCCAGACATTTTGACCTCAGAAGAAAATGCCTTCTTGTTCTCAAGTCTACACATCCAGGTAAGCCAACTAACATATGGTCCTCTCTTTCTCTGAAGGAACATGAGCGGCGAACATGAGGAAGGGCAGTCTTGCAGGACTCACTGGCTGGCACCTGAATAAGTGCTTTGCTGCAACTTTTTGCAACAGCTACTCATGTTGACTTGACTGAGGTTGCATCTCCAAGTACAAGATTGATGATATTTTTATCCCACACTACATATCAGTATGCATAAAGAAAGGAAAAACACAGTCGTGTGCCATTAACCAGCCAAAAAGCTGCTTTATTCAAAGCAAAGATAGCCACCACAGTCTCCATGGTAACAATCAGGTTTAATTCCCTGAGAACATTTATCCTTGTTATAGTCCCCCCCTCCCTCCCCAATTTCTCATTTAAGCAACAACAACAACAGACATTTACTACTTATGGAAGAAGGAGGAAAACTCGGCAACATCCCAGATACTGGGATATATAAATTAAGGTTAATGGTAGTTACAGAAGCCTTCTTCCATTAAACAGACTGTATAGAAGTAACTTTTCCCCCTGATCCACAGGGGGGGGGGGAAATATTCTTTTTTTAAAAATCCACAATTTACAAAGGTACTTAGCCCTCCCTTTCAACAAAAAGGCACAGTAAATAATACTGCTGCAATAAGGTATTTACAAACACTACCCAGTATGGGCCATTTTTGTTTTAAATTTTAAGTTTTCATTTGGTATGGAAGCCCTTTTGCTCTCACTTTCTCTGCCCAAGGATCCATGCACCAAAATGTTATCCAGGGGTTAGCCAACCCATGGCTGCCTAAAAAAGAATGCCCAAGTCTTGTGATTGCTTAGGCTGAGGAGGGAGATGGTGTTGTGCTGGAGATTGGTCCCCCAACACCCTGGAGAAGACACTCTGGAGGAAACATAATGACCTGACGTTGAAGGGAGACAACAGCTGAATAGAGATGGCCAACTGACTGACGGGAAGGGCTTTTCATCCTTTGATAACAGAAGCTTTTCACAGAAGATTAACAAAGAACAATATGCCCTACCATTGTTTTAGTTAAGACAGCATTGTAGTATAATCCAGGAGTAAGTCTCACGTAACATCATGGGACAGTGGTGGCGAACCTTCGGCACTCCAGATGTTTGGGACCACAACTCCCACAGTCCTTTGCCATTGGCAATCTAGGCTTGGAATTCTGGGAGTTGTGGTCCAGAACATCTGGAGTGCCAAAGGTTCACCACCACTGTCATAGGACTTCCTACCCTGAAAATGTAACTTAGGGCGCTTTTACACAACCCCTAAAATCCGAGGCAAAGGGCTCCCAGATGCAGAGCTTAAAACTGTTTTCCCACCAGCTGTGCACTTTAAACAAAATTAAATGCGACCACGCCCACCTAAGTGCACCCCAGCACATTTTAAAAGTACCTGGTCTCCGGAGGTAAAAAAAATTCCAGTGTGGACTATAAAGCTGTGGATGCTCACCCCTTTAACAGCCTGGAATCCCTACGGGGCTGCTCCGACCGGCAGACAGAGGTGAGCCTGCATTTTTTTCTCCATTTTTTTCTCCCTCCCCTCACACAGACAGGAGCAATGGAGTGCGGAGGGGTGGGAACACAGAAAGCAGAACAAACCCACACGACCTCTGGTCCGAATTTAAGTTGCCAGAGGATCTTGGGGGTCGTGTAAAAGCGCCCTTAATAGACTGTTTTGGTGGTAGTGATTCTGTGAGACCCGCTGTGCATTACCTCCCGTAGGCCAAAGCGATATGTCCTAAATGTGCACCCAGGAGAAACTATTCAGGTGACCCAGAGAGGAAAGGTGTTGCCCTTCACCTATTGCTTGGATGCAACTCCTAACAGGACAGGAGTGGCTGGGGGGAGTGAGTGATAGATCCTGTAGTCCCACTAGGGAACAGGGATGAAGAACGCCAGTGTCTTATGTTTCAGCTGGGGCGCTTTCCCCCTCAAAATGTCTCCCATCGTGCCATGTGGGAGAAGCTGGGACTCCCAAGAGACCAGCTCTAAATGCAAAATGGAAGAAGTGCAGCCCTCTGGAACGCAAAGGGGATTTTTTTTAAAAAAAAAAGTATGTCTATATACATCAGACAAAAGGCCTCAGGGGGAGGGGAAGAATTCCGAAAAGGAGCAACATTTAAAATAAAACCCACAGACTTTTAAAGCTAATATTTAAACATAAAAAGAATAACAGAAGGAAAGAAAACATAACGCATATTAAACAAACAGGAGAACACAGACCTTCATCTGGAAACTGAGCCGGAGCCTGACAAGATGGGGAGGAATAAGCAAACAGAAATGTCCCTGCAGTGGATTTCAGAAAGTAAAACACAAAGGAGACAAATAAACGACTCAACCTATCAGGTTGCTTTTACCAACATCCCCAGCTAAGGAATGATGGAGGGGGGACAGGTGTACTCCACTACAGCTGCAGGGCAAAAAAAGTGGGAAGGACAGAGAAAAGAGCCAATCCAAGCATCAGCAGTTCACTTGTGCATCTTTGAGAGAAGTACTCCGTTTTGGACAGATTCTGCCCTAAGGGAAGTGTAACACAAAAGCGCTTTATGGAAGGAGAGCAGATTTTTCCACCCATTTATCCGGTTTCCCAAGAACGTTAGTGAGCAATGCTCAAAAATGCCCAGACTAGTTAATTTTGTTGGAAATGGGGGAAGCAGGGGAAAAGGAGTTGTTTTACATCCCTGTAAAACCAGCACCAGAAGGCAAGAGGTCCAGTTCCTTCCTGCCTAGCGAACCTCCTTCCCCATGAAAGAGAGTGGGTGGGGGAAAATGATACAGACCGCAAACAGCAGCAACACGAGATGGGTACAGTTAGGCTGCCTAGAAGAAGATTTGGGGGGGGGGGGTAGGCAGCAAAATGACGAGAGGGGCCGCACAGCAGCCTATAAAACATACATGCACTGTGAATTAACCACAGTAATTAAGAGCCAATGGCTTCACAGCAAAGGAAACACACACACACACACCAACGCACGGGTCCCACGAGCTCTTCGGATACCGGGGAGACGAGGGACGAGGTTAACAACGGGATGTCTCATCTCTTAATACACAACGTTGAGAGGGCACCACGGCGTGTCTGGGTGCAGCAAACAGTGGATGGAGCGGAACCTGGAACCAATAAAAGAAAGGACATCAACACTTCACCCAAGGGCTCAAGTACAGTAGGACCCTCATATCCACTGATTCAGTTATCCACAGTTGGCAGAGGAAAGAAAATTAAATAATTCAACAGCAGCAAAGCAAGCCACTGTCACAAACAGCAGCTGTAAAGCAAGCTAGTGTCGCAAAACAGCAGTTTGGGGTGGGTGGGATGGGGGTGTTTTCTCTTATCCATGTTATCATTATCCACAGGAAGGCCTGGAACTGATCCCCAGGGGATACCAGGGTCCTACTGTAATGTTTTTTTTTAAAACAGTTTATATTCCACCATTAGAAATGGGCACAATCCGGTTCATTCCAGTTCGTAAAGGAAGCAGGAAAAGTGCTGCTGTTTCCTTCTCCTGCCTCCTCTGGCTCAGGTATGCTAGCTTCATGCACCACCTCAATGGATCTTCCAGCCCAAACCGCAGGACTTACCTGCCTCTATCCTCTTGACTGATTTCCCAGCTTGGACAAAAGGACAGGGCAAAAAAATGCTGTGCTCTTGCTTGCGACAGGGAGATCAGCCAAGAGGAGGTAGGAAAAACAAGCAAGCTGGGCAGGGCAAGTGAATTATAATGGCTCTGAATAATCATTCAGAGTCTCTTTCACTGATTCCCTTAGTACATGATATTTCAAAACTGTCAAAAAATTGTTCTCACAAAGGGCTCGGTCCCACGTCCCTTTAAAAGCAGTTTAAATTACTAGATAAACCGTGTCTAAAAATGCTGTCCCCATGGCCACTGGGCTTTTTGAAAAAAAAAGAAAAAAGAAACCCCGGTAATGCCCCTTTAAGCGAGGTTTCTGTGACTCACCCAAGAGGTAGGGAATTTTTTGCCTCGCTTTGAAAATCCAGCTTTTAAGGAGGCAGATGCCGTGGGACCACGCAGATGATCCGGGTTTCATTTTCTTTGTTTTTTCATAGCACCGACCGGCTGTTCCTGGGGCCGATGGGCTATTTTTTTTTTTTTCCCTGCACATCGGAGCAACAGGAAGTTCAATTGGGTGCTCTAAGCATTAATTTCCCCCAGCCAAGTGGTCTGTTTTTTTCAAATGCTAGCGCCACCTGCTGACCAAGGGGGCTGAACTGCACTTTAAAATAAAATAAAAACCAGCTTTGGACGTGGGAAATCCTGTCCCACTTATTCAATCACGTGATGGGACAAAGAGGAAAAGCCGGACCTTCAGAAGATCAGAATCAAAACCCAGGTGAGATAGCAGCCTTAAGACAGTCCCCTGTCCTATGCCTTACAATTTGAAAAGACATGACAAAAGAGAAAGAGGCGATGAGGAGGAGAAAGGAAAAATATATGAACTCTAGCACACTTGAGAGACTGAGTGCATAGACCTTTGTCTCATCCCATCAACAAAGTAACACACTGCTCACCTGGATGGGTCCTCCTCCACGGAGAAAGCGCCCTTCATGTGGATAGAATTCCTCTTGTTTTCAAACATTCCATAGCTCAGGGTTACCTGTAGGAGTTTTTTTAAAAAAAATTACATCAGAACTAGTAAGAGCTCTCTTATTACCTTTCATCTCTCCCAACACCACCAACACCAACACCACTTTAATTAAAAATAGAATCACTTCACTAGATTCCATCCCTCTGACTGAGAAAAGCACCTAGTACCTCTAATTCAGGCATATCCAAACTTCAGCCCTCCTGATGTTTTGGACCGCAACTCCCAGAATTAAAAGCTTAGCTTGCCAATGACAAAGGATTGTGGGAGTTGTGGTCCAAAACATCTGGAGGGCCAAAGTTTGGACATACCTGCTCTAATTTGAACATCGAGCCTAGGTCCAACTGTGGATTCCACCATCCCCATCCACAGGAATGCTTTCAGAAAAGGCATGAGTTATCCAGCCAGCTGTTATGAGGGTCACTACACAACAACGTTCATTCAAAACATTTAAATGGATCAAGATCAAGAGCAGAATCTGCAGAGATCTCTACAAGTATTTGGTACATGTTCTTAAAAATAATACTTTCAGATCCATTCGAGATATTTCCACATCCATCCAGACACGGTTGTTTTACCTGATTATGAATTTCTGACTTGGCCACTTGGTGGAGGTTCTCCAGGTGGGAATGGAAGAGGTTACTCCGGATCAGCTTCACCCCCAGCACGGATTCTATGATGTAGCCGATCGTGCAGTCATCAGGGAGTCGAATTTTTTCGGCAGTACTCATGAAGTGGCCCCCACTGGAAAAAAGAAGCCAGATGGGAGGAAGGTTCAGGATGATGGGGACATAAGAATGTAAGAAGAGCCCTGCTGGGTAAGGCCAAAGAGTCCATCTCGATGCCTTTGGGAGCACATGTGACAAGATCCCTGTCTCCTGCTGCCTCTCCCCTGCACCCGGCACTTCGAGGTACCCTTGTTTTTAGCCTGGAGAACACAAGTCTCCCCGTCATGTCACTTGTGATGGACTTTTCTGACAGAAATCTGCCCAATCACTTTTTAAAGGCATCTAGGCCAGATGCCCTATACCAGTGGTGGCAAACCTTCGGCACTCCAGATGTGTTGGACCACAGCTCCCACAGTCCTTTGTCATTGGCAAAACAGGCTTGGAGTTCTGGGAGTTGTGGTCCAAAACATCTGGCATGCCAAAGGTTCGCCATCACTGCCGTATACTATCACACTGGAGCGGGGGGAGGAGAGAAGAAATATTTTATTAAAATAAGGAATAAGGAACCCTAACCAAGTTTAGTGATATAAGTGGTTTTCATGTGTCCCCTTGTTTAAAACAATAAAAATAAGTGGCAGGCTGCATAAGGAGGAGCAGGTTAAACATACTTCAAACCACCTTTCTTATATGTTCTGAGAGCTGGCAAAGTTAGTGCACTGAATTTTCTGGTACCTTTAACAACTATTTTAAGTTTTGTAAGCTGCCTTGGGTCCTTTTCCAAGGAGAAAGGTGGAGTAAAAAATATTCAAAATAAACAATAAACTTAACAAGCGTTGTTTCATTGTCATGGAATCATGGAGAATTGTTGCCCAGTTCTCTGTTTGGTTGGTGGTCTATGAAGACTTTATATATCTTGTTCATTTTTAAGTTGGGTCTCAAAAGGCTTTCTTGGTTTTTTTCACTATATACACGGATAGGCTGACCTCAGTCTTAGATTCTTTACAATACCACCAGCCAGCATCCACCAAATGAATCTTTAACTTTGCAAGCCAGGAGGACATACTTAGGACCTCTTAATAGTTAAGGCCTAACTAATTTGGTTTCAATGATTTCCTAGTGTCGGTTCTTTGTTCAACTATTTGGGAACTGTCTTCCTCCATCTGAGAATGCTAGCCACTAGCCAGAAATAGACAGTTTAAAAGCAGAGATTCTCAGGTTTATCTTTTTTGTATTAAATCAGTAACCAGTGCTGAGTTAATAAAGTCTCAGATCTTTATGGTTCTAGCCCTTAAAGCCGTTGAATGCAGGATGAAAAGGTCAGAAACCCCATCAGGTCAACACTCAAGAGCAGAGGTTCTAAGCTTTACAAAACCCTCACCCCTTTCTCTCTAGCCGTAAACAGAAATCAGTTATGCAAAACGAGAAAACAATTGCATGGCCCTTGTTTGCATAATTGCAAAAAGGTCAGAGCACTCAGCTTTCCTCCACTTAGGTTTTATCTTTTACTGCCTGAGAAAACCTGAGACTGCGCTCTGCAAGGCAAATACACACTCCCCCCTCCCTCTCTTCCATTAAAACTCTCCACCCCACACTTGACTTAACCATAGTTTAAAAGATACAACTATCCTGCCTTGAAACCAAGGTTGTCACAAACCATGGTTTCAAAAAGCCACTTCCAACCACGGTTTCTCAGGGACCCCAGTGAGAGGGCAGATTAGCCCTCCTGATCTTAGTTAAGGCCACAGGGCTGGGAACGCCATATATCGGTGTCAAGCAGTTCCCTTGGCTAAGAAACGATACCGGTTTCCTCCTCCTTCCACGATCTCTGTCTTTCACCATTCTCTTCTGTTGTGCCTCTCCAGATGCGTTATGTATAGACCAGTGGTTCTCCACCTGTGGGTCCCCAGATGTTCCTGGACTGCAACTCCCAGAAATCTTGGCCAGCTCAGCGAGTGATGAAGACTTCTGGGAGTCGCAGTCCTGAAACATCTGGGGAACCACTGGTTGAGAACCACTGATATAGGCCCTTCTTCAGGAAACATTTGCACAAAAGCTGGACTCTGGAATTCCACTGAAATGTAATGACTCTTTGCAGTTTTATTTCATGCTACTGGTGAGCCTCGGCTAGCACAGCCTTCTTGAAATGGATTAAGACTTTGGTGGAGTGAAGGCGGATCCCTATTTTTTGTAAACCTGTGGGGTCACATTGGTTGGGACAAGTGGTGGTGGTGGTGGTGGGGGTCTACCATCCTTCAGATCACAACAGCAGATGGTGTCTCACCTAGCCCAGGGGCTCATCTTCAAAGCCAGGCCACGACTGATGCAGAAACCGGCCCCACCTGTGGCGAACCAGAAGTGGACCGGATGCTGGAGGGTGGAAAGAATCAACAGAACAAGATTTAGTGCCTATTCCCACAACCTTTTTCATGACCGCCTAAAGCCAAGCGGACTGTTTCTATACTGCCCCATAGCACTTAAAGCACTCTCTGGGTGATTAGCAAGACATTATGCAGGCTACATATGGCATCCCTCCCGTACTCATTTTACCAGCCCCGGAAGGATAGAAGGCGAAGTCAGTCATGAGCCAGCTACCTGGGATTGAACCCTAGGTCGTGAGCAGTGTTTGGGCTGCAGTATTGCAGTTTAACCAATGTGCCACAAGGCTTCCTAATGATACTCAGCTCCAGCAAATATCCTTTGTTGTGTAGAGAAAAACAGAACCACCAGGACCCATCCAGATGTCTGAAGCCCAAACTAGTTTCAAGAACTGCATGGTCAATTCTGAAAACAGTGATGCCTCCTAGCAATGCTTTGTGCCTCAGGGCGCCTCCTGGGAGAGAAGCCAAGTGAGGTCACCCAGAGGATGGATGGGCTGATGGGGTGACAGGCCCTGCCACCTGTGTGGCCTTGGGCACCCTACCAAGTCCCACATCACCACCTAAAACATCTACTAGCAAACCACTTCTGAGTACTTCGCAGCTAGAAAACCCTGGGTAGGTTCCGAATCCACTGGGCAACACACAACCTTGTCAACTAAACAGGTAGCTGGCTCATCATTGACTCCGCCTTCGAAAGAGAGGCTTTTAACCCCCTCCTGAAACCACAGCAAACAGACCTGGGGCTGCTCCTGCTGGCTGCACATGCAAAGAGGCTTTTAACCCCCTCCTGACACCTCAACAAACCTTGCTGCCAGGAGTTCAAGATCTGTTTGCTGAGGTGTCAGAAGGGGGTTAAAAACCTCTCTTTGGAAGCCTGGTTCTCTCAAGAAAAAAAATGTGATATACTAAGACCATAATATATGAACCGTGTTGTGGCAGAGGATTGCTGTGTGTGTGTGTGTGTGTGTGTGTGTGTGTGTGTGTGTGTGTGTGT
>JAHTLZ010000054.1:12077538-12090723 GCA_023846285.1 Phrynocephalus versicolor
TGTGTGTGTGTGTGTGTGTGTGTGTGTGTGTGTGTGTGTGTGTGTGTTAGTGAGTGTGTGTGTGTGTGTGTGTGTGTGTGTGTGTGTGTGTGTGTGTGTGTGTGTGTGTGTGTGTGTGTGTGTGTGTGTGTGTGTGTGTGTGTTATTTATTAAGATAACCTAGGATATGTGATCCTAGTCCATCTGGCTTGAGTTCCCCTACATGCCCTGGTCTCTCTCGCATGTGGGAGAAACCTCCTAATGCAATAATGAGAAGTGAAAACTGGTTTAGATGCAGTATAATGTCAAGTTCAACCCCCCTGGAATTTCCAGGACCAGCTGAAGAAAGTGTATCTTCACAGAATGTATAATTAATTCAAATTAGCAGTGACTAACAGTTATATGGAAAGAAAAAGTTATTCACTTCTGTCCTCAGGCTTTAACTGTTCTTCTGCAAGTTCACTCACCATCTTGTTCTCGCTGATTCTTTCAGTAGCTTGGATGGGCCTGTCCAGGCTGGGTTTTCCAATGTAGATATCCTGTGTGTGAGGATAACTGGAGAGGAGCTTGAGGAGCATCTGGACATTGACGTAATTGTCATCGTCCACATGGCAAAACCACCTAATGAAATAACAACAAGAGGTAGTTGGGTTAGATGCAGGATAATAGACCTGTGGCAGAACGGTTAAACTGCAATGCTGCAGTCAAGACTTTGCTTGTGATCTGAGTCCAATTCCAGTGGGCTCAGATAAACAGCCTGAAATCAACTCAGCCTTCTATCATTCTGAGGTCAGTGAAGTAAGTACCCAGATGCCTGAGGCAGCCATGTAAAGCTTGTAGAATTAAACCACCCAGAGACTGCTTTAAGGGTTAGGGTTTAGGGTAGGGGTGCTATAAAAAGCAAAGCAAAAGCAAAGTGTTCTGCTTATATACCGCTCCATACCACTTCAAGTTAGTCTCTGGGCGGTTTACAGTTTAATTTCCCCAGCCCACCCCACAGCAAGCTGGGTACTCGGCACACTTTAAAGCAGCATTCTTTAACTGAACAGAGTTCAACACTGACATAAAAGTTTACTATGACTAAGCCGGAAACTATGCTTCTACCAACACATATCTGGGACTTTGCATTTCTCTCCTCTGGTCCTGCCGTATCACTTAACACCCCCCACACCCACACACACCATGCTGATCTGTGTGTGAATGACTATTAAACGACCATTCCTCTCTGCATTTTCTCCATTTCTGTTCCTTGTATCCCAGCCTCTCTGTATTTGCATAACCATCTGCCAACTGAAGGCATAAAGGAGTTGGCCACAGCCCATGAACACTTACATCACATAAAACCTGGTTGTCTTTTTGGAGACACAAGTCTTTTGGTTGTTTTATTTCAAGTTTTGGAACAGTGACTCTTGGGCTCCTCTTATTACAAGAGAGCAGCCTAGCTACTCCGCCACACATGTGACAAACGGTTTAGGGCTAGTTAATTTTCAACATTTAGAGGCAAAGAGTCAGAAGGCAACTTATGAGGAATACAAGGAACTCGCAGGATCAAGACTTCACTAGCTGCTTACTTAAAAACAGGCATGCTCAAACTTTGGCCCTCCAGATGTTTTAGACAGCAACTCCCACAATCCTTTGCCATTGGCAACACAGGCTTGGAATTCTGGGAGTTGTGGTCCAAAACATCAAGAGGGCCAAAGTTTGGACATGCCTGCTTTAAAAGCTTGCGTTTCTTACACTGAGTGGAACAGGGTCTGAATTAAGAAGGAACACAGGGTGCTCCTTAATTCTTGACTGTCTTGTATGTGTTGTGACGCTACAGTCATGACCGACTCTTCATGACCCCATGTCCATGGAGTTTTCTTGGCAGGAATACTGGAGTGGTTTGCCAGTTCCTACTCCAGGAGCCTACAGTGCCTGACATTCCCTGGTGGTCGCCCATCCAAGTACTAACCAGGGCTGACCCTGCTTAGCTTCTGAAATCAGGTGAGATCAGATGTGCTTTTAGGGCATCTAGGCTGCTCTTGACTGTCTTAATATTGTCCAAATGCTGACGGGAGGCAGCTCTCCCATCCAACCAGAAGATCCTAGGTCTGAACCTGTTATTGGCAAGGAAGGCCCTCTGCAATGGCATTGAAGCTCTTCCATTGATTGGCTCAAGGGTTACATTTCTAGCTGTATGGCAGGCTTCGCAACCTCACATGGCAAGAAATGCAAAAGGCAACATCTTCATTAGCAGCAGTTCACAGTGGCCCTTAACTCTGGTGTAAATCTACTAGAGGATTTCAGGGGTGGGTTCCTTTTTAAAACACAGCCTCAGGTTTCTCTCCCATGCTGCCGCCACCCTTTCCCCCTTGCTTACTTTCTCCCAGATTCGATGAATTTGTCATATTCCACCGCCATCTTGCAGGAAAGGGCTTGGCGGCTGTGGGCAGCAGAGCAGTTGGTATTGATGACATTTGCTAAGCGGGAAAAGAGAAGGAGAAGAGTTGGGATATAAGGGACTTGGCTTCTCTACTCTACATGGAAGTCACCAACGCTGACCTCCTAATCCACCCCACCCAGTGCCACAAGAAACAGCACCAGCCTATGCAACATGTCAAGTTCCTAAATCAAGCCAAGTCAAGGTCACCTTAAATGTGCCAGCTTCCAGGCTCTTTCACCTTGCCTGCTGGGCTGTTGACCCCAGTCCTGTCTGCTCTGATTCACAGTAACTTATCCGGCTGTATACAGAGGGATGTTCTAATCCTGCCACCAAAACCCTTTTAGGAGGAGCTGGCAAGAATCAAAATGTTTGCAAGCCAAAGGTCTGTCGCTCCACCATGAATTTTCCTTCTTGAGCCTGTTTCTGGGCTCAGATCAAATATCTGAGCAGAGGAAGGGACCACGGCTGGTGGGACCCCAAGGGACAGCAACATCCTTCTGAGAAGTGCCTGCCAGCGTACCACTGGTGGGACATGGAAATTCTCCAGGTGGGAAGCAGGATTTCCTTAACAATTACTAGGAATTCCTTCTCTCTCAATCACTGTTTCTTTGCACAAGTGCGATGGGCCATGGGGGTTGCTGCCTCCCAGATCACAGGAACCGTCAATCTGTTCCTCTTCTCAGTCTGAACGTCTCAGGGGGGCTCCAGAGGCCAAACCCTGCCTCCAAAACAGGCCCAGCCCCTTCGATGGCTCCTGTTCGGCGTCCCAGGAGGTGGTGATGGCATCTAGCCTGGGTGCCTTCAAAAGGGGAATGGACAGATTCCTGGAGGAGAAGTCCATCACAGGTTACAAACCATGATGGAGATGTGTCATCTCCAGGCTTAAAAACGGGGTCCTTCAAGGGCCAGATGGAGGGGAGTGGGATCAGGAGGCAGATATCTAGTCTTGTGCGCTCCCAGAGGCATCTGGTGGGGCCACAGTGAGATACAGGAAGCTGGACCAGATGGGCCTTTGGCCTGATCCAGCATGGCTCTTCTTAGGTTCGTATGTTCTTATGAATCACCAAGGAACTATCCATCGGTGAGCTTTCTATGTGCCAGCAGTAGCAGCTTGGGCTGTTCAGGGCTTTTATCCAAACCTCTGTGGCTTGGACCCTACCATACATAATAAATAGCAGGCATAAGAAACAGAAGAACAGAACGGCCTGTGCATTTAAAATGCCAGGTAACTTTTTTTTAGGTGGGGGGGAAAAGCTAACAAGAAAGATAGATTAAGAGGCATCATTTCCAATGCCAAGCTGTTTTGGCCACCAAGAGGGCGCTACTTTTGTTCGGGGGGGGGCAAGCCCAAGAGAGTTAATTTGCAAGGGAGGGAGGGGGAGGCATAAGAGTGTACCTTCCTAGCCCTAATTAAGAGGGGAGAGGGTGGGTGGGAAAGGCAGGGAGAATCTGTTATGTCCCCCCATTCAGGCAGCCTCTTCCCATCCGAGGCCACCTGTTGCTCCCTGAGATGTCTGGAGGAGAATCATTCGATGCATGAATGGAGCACATTAGCATAAGAAGCACAGAGGGGTCTGACCTAGTCTTTAGGCTGTTGAGGGAGAGGAGGAGTCCCTCAATAAACACTCGATGAGTAAGTCTCTCTCTCTCTCCTCCCTCCCATTCCAGAAAGTTAAACATGCTAATTCCCTGGGAACACCATCACCATTGGGGCAATGCCGGGCAGTTCCCCCCTCCTGGCCCAAGCCCTCACAATATTCAGTGGTATTTATTTACACGGGTGGAAATTGCAGCTGGGTGGGGGGGCAACTCACCTGTCCTTTTCTTCAGCTCCTCGTCCTCCCCATCTGTGAAGATGAATGTCTGAAGAAGAAGTAGAAAAGGGGTGGGAGGAAGAGAAAAAAAATAAAGGGTTTTTGTGAGATTCCAACAAATATTAAGGAGCATCCTTTTCCTATGAAATCTCACCTGTTAATTCTGCAAATGTGCTTAGAAGATGACCCTGAACGATTCTAAACCCCTGATCTGCAAAAAGAAATGTCCCGTTTTCACCATGGAAAGAATATTCTGCATGATTCCAGAATCTGGCTGAAAGGATAATGAGTGCAATATAGGCGCACGCCTTAGCTCTTACTTTGGTGTCCTATGATAGATACCCACCCCACCAGTGTAGGTTGGAAGCGGGGATGGAGAAAAAAAAAATCATGAATGACATCACAAAATGGGTTAAGGGATACTGTTGGTTGTGTTTAGAAGTCAACATCGACGGATTTCCTATTTTTTAAATCAGGCTTTCTTGTTTCAAAGTTGCCATGGGCAAATAAGCGATTTATGGTATTCTGGTTGCAGCTTTGTTTAACCACCGTGTCCCCAAGACTGAAGTCTAATCCGTCTCTGTGTTAATTAGCATTCATCTGAATGCAAAAGCGGAGGCCCCGGCTCCTTCTAAGCTTATGTTAGCTTGCTCCATACTTGGAATAAACAGTTCCCATAATCCCTGGGAGGAGAAACCGGGGATCATTGCAACCTGACAGTTGTAACCCAACCTGTCTGGAGAGAAGCAGGTATTGACGACCGTGGTGAGACTCAACATGATTTGGACTTTGGTTGCCTCTTTTCTTCCCATGGCAAACTTATTTATATATTTATTTACGCACTTATATGCCGCCATTCTTCCAGAAGGAACTCCGGGTGGTTTACAGTAATAAAAGATAATGAAACAAAACTGCTTTGGAGAATCATTAGGAAAAGTGGTTCATACAGCCCTATACTGTCGGCTCCAGCTGGCAGCTGCCATCTAAGGCAGGGGTGTCCAAACTTTTTGCAAGGAGGGCCAGATTTGGTGAGGTGAAAATGTGTGGGGGCTGATCATCCAGCCGCATTTAGCCCCCAGGCCGGACTTTGGGCAAACCTCTAGGACATGCAAGGACGCAGGGAGGATGCTGCAACAACAGAGCCAGGGGGCAGGTAGGCTGGGCGGGTGGCTGGGGGGATGGACAGAGGCAGGGAGGGCAGGCAAACCATAAAACTGCATGCTAATGCCTCCATCCGGTATGGGGAGGGGCCAGCTGGTGGGGATGTGTGACAGGCTGAGCCGGTGGGGAAAAGAAGCCAGGGGCCACTCAGAATTTGAAAACGGGCCGCATTTGGCCCCCGGGCCTGACTTTGGACATGCCTGATCTAAGGGTTTCAGGTGAGACGGGTGGTTTCCCATCCAAGTATTAACCAGGTCTGATCCTCCCAAGGTCACACGACATTAGGGATGGGCACAAAATGAAAAACAAAATGCTGTTTCATCATGTCGTTACGTAACGAAATGAAACGAAACAATACAAGGAAGCAGCATTTCATTACAGACGAAATTGTGTTTTTTTGTTGAAATGAACCATTTCGTTCTGTATGTAAGCCACTTGGGGCAGGGGAAAAAGATTTTTTGTTTAAAAAAAAAAGCTCTGGGCTTTTTTTTTTAAAAAAAAAAAAACCTTTTCCCTTCCCCTCAACCCCCGCCTGCCAGCTGATTGGCACTAGGGTGGGGGAAATTTCCAGCCCCCCCCCACATGAACCATTTCGTTAGTGGTTCATTTCGTACAATTTTTTTTTGAAAAAAATCATATGAAACGAAATTTAAAAATGTGGGGGGAACGAAGGGAAATGAACCGAAACATAATTTTTTCATTCCATGCCCATCCCTACATGAGATCAAATGCATTCAAGGTTATTTGCTCGGTTGAATAAGAGCCTTCGTCTTCAGTGAATACAATCCTCACTTTGCCCATCATCACAAGGAGCCCCAGAAGCTTCCCCCTAAACAAGGCTCACTGCCATCCGCAAGAAAAACCACCGGGCCAGAAACTGGGAAAACACCCCTCCTGTCCAGAGCCAGCTCGCTTCCAACGGCCACCTGTACCGCAGCCAAGGGGAGCCAGCAGGCGCTTCCCCGCCCGCTCTCCAATGCCAGCCACCTGCCTGGCTGCACTTTCTTATTTACATAGGTAATTCCTGGCATCTGGTGCTCGTCTCCAGGGGTGGCAGCCGGCGGCTTGCTCGGATGGGCGGGAGAGAAGGAGAACTCCGAACAAGGTAAACAAAGGCAGAAAGAAAAAGCAGAGGGCAGGAAAAACTTCTCTAGCCAGCTGCTGGGGACGGGACCATCATTCTAACCTGAACCACCCTCTCTCCTCAGCGTCCTGCTCTGCCCGGACCCCTCCACCCAGGATTGAGGAGATGGGGGGGGGAGCAGGGCCCCCATTGAACATGGGCAGACAATAGATTCCAGCAGCACCACTTAATGCAAGCCAGGGAATTGTGTTTGCCCTTAATTAGCATACAGCTGGGCTGGTTAACTGATGGAGATCTCTACAAAACAAAATACTTGGTTTTAATTAGTGGCTTGTCCAGGGAGCTGCAGCGAAAGGGCAGGGACCCTGCAGGAGTCCTGAATACAAAGAGAGGACCAGACAGGATTCAAATTCCCCAGACAGCTTTTATATTCCTGTTTAATATTTTAAAAAACTGGTTTCTGTCCCTAAAAGTTGCCTGAGAGAAGTCATGATTGAATGACAAGGAAAATAAGAACAAAAGAATTGAGAGAAGTAAGTTTCCGGGCTTTTTCAGCCTCGGGTTTTTGTTTTCCATTTCCATTTGAAAAATTTAACTTCGGAAAACAAGGTTCTAGTCCCTAAGTCTGTTAAAAGGTTCCCCCTCCTTCCCTCCTGGTTCAGAGCTGATGGCAACAGTCTGGACATCCCTCTGGAATACAGAAGTGCAGAAGAGGAACCACCAATCGGGGTGGGGTGGGGGGACAGGAGGAGCAAAAAACAACACAACAACACGGTTGGAATTTGTTCGCAACTTTGTTTTATTTTTTTCCTCCCCAGGAACAGAAAATGTTGATTTGATTAGATCAGCATGGTCTCTCTAACAACTGTGCCTTTAGTTCTACCCAAAAATAGCCTTTGAGCTAATTCTTTCCTGGCTATAAATAGACCAAAGAAGACCTCTCTCTCTCCCTCTCTCTCTCTCTCTCTCTCTCTCTCTCTGTTTGCTTATTTATTGCTGGACTGCCCTGAAACAGTTTATCCTGAACATGCCACAAACACTGAACTTGCACCCTGTGAGGTGTGGGTTGAGACTCCCCCTGGGATGCAGGACTTCGTTGGGACAGGAAGAGAGACTCTGAGAAGCTACTGAATGCGAGTGCCGGAAAGCCACGACCCCACCCCCTCCGCTTGTCTCCCTGCTGCCTGGGCAGGAAGGGGACCGCCTGTCCACAACCCTCGGTGTCCCCTCTGAGAAACAATCTCTCCTCCTCCACCACAAGTTTTTCCTGCCTCCCTGCAGGAACCCAGTCAGGAAATTCAATTCAAAATCCAAACAATCTCACCCTCTCCCTCTTTCTTCCCGAGACACTGATACTGGGCCTTCCCCCATTTCTGTCTCATAAAACGAGCCACAAAGAGGACTCCGTGTTCGGCTACGCACAGCTCGGACCCAGCACGGCCGTCCCAAAGCCAAAAGGAGGCGGAAAGGAACACGAAACCGCCTCGCCTCTTTGTGCTCCTGAGCTCTTCCAACACAAACAGAACACAGGAACGGATCTGGGCAGGGGGGAGGGAATGTACAGTGCGCAGATCGTGCGCCAGTGACACTGGACTGATCCAAAGGCCGTTGTACAGTGGTACCTTGTGTAAAGGAATTAATTTGTTCCTAGCGAAATTCAGTTAAGCAAATTTTCCTTTGTACACATTTTCCATAGGAATGCATTGAAAACGGATTAATCCCTATTCGCGAGCATTTTTCTGTTGGACAGATTTGCCCCATAGGTGATTCTGTTAAGCCAGGCATGTCCAAAGCCTGGCCTGGGGGCCAAATGCGGTCCACTCTAGTCACGTGCACTCCCAGAGGCATCTGGTGGGGCCACTGTGAGATACAGGAAGCCGGACTAGATGGGCCTTTGGCCTGATCCAGCAGGGCTCTTCTTAGGTTCTTATGGAGAAGGACTCACACACTGGCACACATTGGAAGTGTATGGTAGCTGGCTTTCCAGCAATTAATTTGCTCATTTAGGCCATGGATAAGTCCCTCCTCACCATCTTTTTTTTTAAATGAGGCAGACCATCTTTCTGCATGCAAATCATGTACTCCACTGACCTAAAAGTCCTCCCCCTTCCCCCCGCCCCCGCCAGGAGAAATCTCAACTGCAGTCTTGTGATGCTACTTTTCTTCCCTCCTCAAACTCCTGCCAAGCAAGTTTGAAAAAAAAGAAAAAGAAACACAGAAGAATTAAAAAAAAGGTTTTTCTTTTTTTCCTCTGGCTTCCTCTGTGGTTGCCCTTGTGCAAGAACCCTGGCCTGGAGACACACAGGAAACTTCATTGTTTCTGAAGGCTGCAATTTAAAGAAACACAGGATGCCTAAAGTCTTAGAAAACAATAGGAGACACCCACAAGAATAAAAGCCAGGACAATGGAGGGGGGGCGGGGGGGCAGGGAGGGTGTCAACTTCTAAACCTCTTATTTTTGCCCCCTTGTTCTTGTGATGCAGCCTTCCAGAACCGTCCCAGTGGCTCCCAAGGATAGAAGCATAGAATCCGAGACTCCTCGAGTTGGAAGAGACCTCAAGGGCCATCCAGTCCAACCCCCTGCCACGCAGGAACCCCCATCCCAAGTACCCCCGACAGATGGCCATCCAGCCTCTGCTTAGAAACCTCCACAAGAGGAGACTCCACCACCCTTTGTGGCAGCATATTCCACTGCCGAACAGGTTATAGCGATCATATCCCCCCAGCTGGAGCGAAAGAAAGTGATTTGCCCATTGAAACTTGTGGCTCGCTGAGGACTAGAACCCCTCTTAATGCAACCGAGCCTACACGTCTCACCCTCCCTTAGTCGCATAACCACATTGAACAGAGACGATGAGACCTTCTCTCCAACATGCCTGAAGGCATGGGACTGTGGGAGGCCCAAATCGGTTCCCAATCCCATACTCCCCTGTTCATGATACAACCAGCTCAGTGAGTTGGGCGCTTTGGGCTATGGAGCCAGAGGTCGGGCCTTCGCTTCCCTGCTGTGGCCTCTGCGATGGAATGGCAGGCAATGTGGCAAAGCAGGGCTTTCATGCTCGTGCACCAGGAGTGATTTCCAACTCCGAAGCATTTCCATGATCCCGACACATGAGCAGTGGGGATCAGTTGCATCTGCAGACATATCTCCATATATTAATGGGTTATGCGAAGCACAACACCAGGAAGATATCGCTTAAATTCCCACCCTCTTCCCACCGCCCAAAGGAAAGAGAAACACGGTCATTTAACTAGGGGCTAGCGCCAGGAAATGGAGACAGCCTCCCGCAAAATTAGAACAGATCAGGGTTGTCCAACTTTGGCCCTCCAGATGTTTTAGACCACAGCTTCCAGAATTCCAAGCCTATATTGTCAATGACAAAGTACTGTGGGAGTTGTGGTCCAAAACATCTGGAGGGCCAAAGTTTGGACACCACTGAAATAGATGGAAGGCATGATGGCTCAGTGGACTAAGGCTCCGAAAACTGTCGGCTACAAAGTCAGCAGCTCGGCAGTTCGAATCCCGGGTGCCACGCAGCGGAGCGAGCTCCTGCAGATAACCCCAGCTCCTGCCAACCTAGCAGTTCGAAAGCATGTAAAATGCAAGTAGGTAAATAGGTAAAAAGCGGGAAGGTAAAAGTGTTTCTTTGCAGCCATGCCGGCCACGTGGCCACGGACTTGTACAGCACTGGCTCTTTGGCTGGAATACGGAAATGAGCACTGCCCCTAGAGTCAGGCATGACTAGCATGCATGTGTGCACGATGGGGGGGGGGACCTTTTATACAGGTTCGACCCCGGGCGAAGCTGTGATGCGGGAGAGTCAGTCATGCCAGTTAGTCAGAAGTTCGCATTTCCCCTTTCGTCTTAAGTTCTCTTTTTAATGGTGAGTCACTTCCCCTTCCTGGCACCAAAGAACGCCAAGCCTTGAGCCCTAAAAGCAGAGAAACGTTTCCCTTGGGGTTCTTTGGGAAGGACAGCCCCCCTCCCCCCCCCTGCTTTGAAGGGACAGGGCTCAGGGTGGGCGGAGGTGGTTAAGAGGGAAAGGCATCTGGTTTTTCCACCTTCGGCTCTTGTCCTGCAGTGTTCCACATCCCATGGGCTTAAAAGCAATCTGCAAAAGTATCCCCAGCACGAAGGCAACCTATGACCCGAAGGCAAGGGGAACTGGCACTTGGCTGAAGCTTCGCTCCCACCCACTTCTGCACAGACAGGGATTCCAGTTTAGGGAACTAGAACAGATTTTCCTGTGATTCAATTAACCTTCTGACCTGCAGATCCACACAATTGCCTCAGATTTGCATCTCTGGAAGAGGTGTGACAGGGCAGCCAAGAAAGCCAATGTGATTCTTGGTTGCATCAACAGAAGCATAGGGTCTAGATCAAGGGAAGTGGTGTGTGGGGGGTGGGGGGGGTGTTGCATCGTTACAGCCGTGACCGACTCTTCATGACCCCATGTCCATGGAGTTTTCTTGGCAGGAATACTGGAGAGGTTTGCCAGTTCCTACTCCAGGCGCCTACAGGACTTGGTATTCTCTGGTGGTCACCCATCCAAGTACTAACCAGGGCCGGCCCTGCTTATAGTACCACTCTATTCTGCTCTGGTCAGCCCCCCCCCAACCTGGAGTCCTGTGTCCAGTTATGTGCACCTCAGTTTAAAAGGGATGTTGACAACCTCGAGCGGGTACAGAGGAGGGTGACCAGGATGGTTAAAGGTCTGGAAGAAATGTCTTACAAGAAGTGGCTTATGGAGCTGGGAATGTTTAGCCTTACAAAGAGAAGGCTGAGATGGGTTATGATAGCCATGTTTAAATATTTGAAAGGATGTCATATTGAAGAGGGAACTGGTTTGTTTTCCATGGCTTCAGAGGCTAGTTTCAAACTACAGGAAAAGAGATTCCACTTGAACATTAAGAAGAACTTCCTGATGGTTAGAGCTGTTTGGCAGTGGAATATGCTGCCACGGAGGGTGGTGGAGTCTCCTTTGGAGGTTTTTAAGCAGAGGCTGGATGGCCATCTGTCGGAAATACTGTGATGGGGGTTCCTGCATGGGAGGGGGTTGGACTGGATGGCCCTTGAGGTCTCTTCCAACTCTGTGGTTTTAGGAACTGTACAACTGTCGGATTGGCTGAAGGAGATGTTTCTCAGCCCAGCTTGCTGAAAGGGCTTCAAAACGAAGGACATCCATGGCGTGCAGTGCCTTCTTCCATTGAGAGGCCTCTGTGTCTCTGCTTGCAGTTGAATCTTTTTTTTTTTTTTTTTGCTCATTTGCAAACGGCAAGCAGCACAGGGGACCTTGGGATCCCCACAAAAGCAGGGCATGAGGCATGAAAGAATTTCAAGCAAGACTGCTCGCGGGGATTGTGACAGCATTCAAACGGAGAGGTCAGAAAGCACGAGGTAACACAGCGATGCCTGTACAAGCAGGAATGGCACAGGCAGATGGACACACGAGCATGCATCCACGCATCCATGTGTCTGTTACACACACTGCTCTTCCCAGCACGCTGGGGGGGAAAAGATTTCCATTCTTCCTAACCTCAAGTATTTATCATGTTTGGAATAAGGCATTCAAGAAAAAGCATGCTGATGGAAAAAACAAATCTTGGGGCAAGCCTGCTGTTTATTTGTTCACTTTGTTTTGGGTTCCAATGGCTGATAGTCCAGGGCAGCCTTTAATGTCCCCGGCTCAGGCATTTGGGGTTTCTGAGGCAATCGACAAACACAGCAGTCCCGTGTGTGGTCATCGCAAAGTACTGCTCCAATGGTATTTTAGAAAGAGAGAGAGAGAGAGAGAGAGAGAAACCTTGGCCTAATCGCTCCCTCCTAACCTTGCCTCCCTCAGAGGGCTGTCAAGACAATGCTTCCTCCCCATCTTGGCCCTGTTGAGTTCCTTGGTGAACTACAAGCAGGATAAACACAGACACCTTGGCCATGTACGTTGTTTTCCCATGTTGGACAGTGGTTTAAGCTTCTGGCTGTGATGCCAGAGGTTGGGAGTTTGATTGTGCTTCGCTGAAAAGTGTGGGACAATCATCCCTAGGATCCCTTACAGCTCTGCAGCTCTGAGATGGCATCAAAGGACTAAGGAGCGATCCTAAAACTTCCTTTGATCCTGAGGCAGATAAGGCGCACGAAAACAGATAGGTGAAACATCTGGCTGTGGAGCCAGCCTGGGTAGCCTTGGGCCAGCTGCACAGCCCCAGGGCACCCCTGACAGAAGGGCGTGATAAACCACTACTGAATATTCCCTATCTGGAAACACCCTGAGAAGGGTGTAACCAAATGCCTCTGGGAAGGCACGAGACTAGATATCTGTCTCTTGAAACCATTCTCCTGCATCTGGCCCTTGAAGTACCCTGTTTTTTGAAAGCCTGAAGATGACACATCCCCATCATGGCTTGCAATCTGTGATGGACTCCAGGAATCTGCCCAATCCCTTTTTGAAGGCATCCAGGCCAGGTGCCATCACCAACTCCTGTGGCAGGGAGTTCAAGGTACCTTTATATTTTGGTGTTATATTGCCTAATAAAAAGTGTTTTCACACATGCCTTGGGAAGATACCTTGAGTGCTAGGAAGGGGGAATGAAACTCAAATTACTCATCCTATTAGCAGCTGGAGTGGGGAAGGGGCAGGGGGACACCCATCTATGTCTCTCATTGCCCTTTGCAGCATTTAGGTAGGTAGGTAGGTAGGTAGGTAGGTAGGTAGGTAGGTAGGTAG
>JAHTLZ010000054.1:12101505-12116641 GCA_023846285.1 Phrynocephalus versicolor
ATAATAATAATAATAATAATAATAATAATAATAATAATAATAATAATGCACAGGATCCATCCCATAAACGGGCGAGCACCCCCCCCCAGGCCTTACCATCTCCTTGTTGCGAGAGATCCAGGTGTCCAGCAAGAGTTCCAGCCTGGCTTTGTGGAATTTCTTGGTGGTCTTTACGGCGATGAAAACGTCCCGCGGCGCAAGGTGCTCCACGGGGGGCCGGAGCCGCTTCCCTTCCTCCGGGCGGTCCCCGCTGCTGCTGCTCCTGCTGCTACCGCCGCCGCCGCCGCCCAGCCCGGCTTCCCTCTTGCTCCGGGACAACTTGCTGAAATAATCGGTGAAGCTCTTGACTTCGGGCAGGCGCTGCCCCGCCGCCGCCGCCGAGCCTCCGCGGCTCAGCGTCCGGAGCAAAGAGCCCGGCGCCGCGGCTCGTCCGGGACCCTCGAAGGGCTGCAAGAGCAAGCCGGCGCCGTCGGACCCGAAGCGGAGCCCCTGCGGCCCTTTCTGCTGGTCCACCATCAGGACCAAGAAGCAGGTCAGCATGGAGCCCACCAAGGAGAGCAGCAGCTTCTGGCCGCAGCTTTTCAGCATCGTCGCTGCGGGGTCCGCCTGCAAGGTTGCCGAGCGAGGAAGGTGCGCGGCGAAACGGCGGGACAGCAAAAGCACAACAACCCCGCAGAGACGGCTTCAGGAACCACCACCACCAGCAGCAGCAGCAGCAGCACCCGGGCGACTTTCCCGTGAGGCGCTCCTCCGTTTGCTCCGCTCCGCACCCGGGTCTCGGCCGCACTCACTTCCCTGCCCCGGCTCCGGCCGGATTTAAAAACTCCCCTCCTCCCCGCTTGCAAACCTGCCTCGTCGGGGGCGGGGCCTCGACCGGGCCCCGCCTACCTGTTAGGGAAAAGTGAGCCCCCCCCCGCCTCCAGGGGCGGGCATAGAACGTTGCCCGGGAAAAGGGGCGGGGCTCCGGGGCAGGCCGCCCCCCTCGAGGCTTGCAGAGCAGAGAGGTTTAGGCGGTGGAGGAACTGGCAAGCCACTCCAGGATTCCTGCCAAGAAAACTCCATGGACATGGGGTCACCTAGAGTCGGTCACGACTGCAACGACACAACACACACGCGCGCGATCGCTGTCTTTTATGGCGGAGCTCTCGTGCTGGGGGTGGGGGTAGGGAGCAGATTGGCCTTAAATTTTTGGGGGGGGGCTAAAAATGGTCCTTTGGGAACCCCCCCAACTCACCTCGTTTCCCATAAGGCTGTTTTCCCCATTGCCTTCTTTTATCATCCCAGCGCAGCGCTTCTGGCGTCCTGGATCGCTTGACAACCAGCTAGGAGCCCCGGGGAAGAAAGCAGGAGAGGGGTACACGCTGCAGAAGGCAGGTTCTCCTCCGAGTCCGTTAGGGGGTTCCCCAGCTCTGGCAGGGATGGAGAACTGCCCTTGTTTGGGGGAAGTGCCCTCAGTTAACAACACCCCCTCTCAGGCTGCTGGTTAGCTCAGTGGTTACAGTCTGGGGCTGCAGAGTTCCATTCCTCACAGCACCTCCAGGGAGAAGAGACAGCCTGGGTGGCCTTGGGCAAGCTGCACTGTCCCAGAAGAAGGGTACCCACGGTTAACCACTTCTGTGTATTTTTTTGCATCATGGCACATGATGACGATGATGGTTCCCTTCTCTCTGCTACAGTCTTTCTTTCGGTCTCCTCTCTCCCCCACCCGTTTTTCTTTCAATTCCCTTTGCTTTCCATCGGCCTACATGCCACCCCATTGCTGTCTCCTCCAGTCTGTCCAGGTCATCACACCCCCATTCCCTCTTTGTGTCTAGTTGCCCATAATCTTTAATCCCTCTTTTTTCTGCTACCTCTTCTCTCTCCCCCGCCCCACCACCACCATGCTCTTCTGCCAGGAGCATCAGCCCTAAGCAATGTTGACGAAAGAGCCCCACGCCCACAGTAGATTTCTGCATTCCAGCGCTGGAGTCCAGCTCAGTGGCTGCAAATCACCAGGTTAGACCGCACCGGCCTGGGATTCAAATGACAAGATGGCCTAGATTTGACCAGAACATCTGACACCTTTTCCCCCCCAAGATTAAAACTAGCAGATTGTGTGTGTGTGTGTGTGTGTGTGTGTGTGTGTGTGTCATGAGGGACCATAGCTTGGGACGAGAAAGAAAATCTTTCTTTTTTGTTTAAGTCTAGTCTGGACAGGATCCAAATAACCTTCCATCTCTCCCAGTTGGTCTCGACTCAAGAGCGTGATGCAAGGAGGGGTACACTCAATTTACTAAGGTAACCTTTTAGATGCATATGCTAAGCAAGGCACCCTACAAACTGGAAGGAGCTCAATTCTGAGGCTGTGTGTGTGGTTTATTATTTTTTTTAAAAAAAATGACAACAAAAATCCTTCCTATTAAATAAGCCTGCAAGAACGGACAGGCATGGAGTGTGAGCAAAACATTTCACCTGCATTAATCACTCGGCTTATGTCAAGCCAGAGCTGGCAAAATCTCTGGCCTGGTATATTTGCTAGCACATAAGAAGGGTAAACCTGCAAAGGGGTTTATTCCCAACCAACCTTGCACCCCACGCAGGCTGGACAATGTGTCAGCCATAATGGACTAGTGCTGGCGAACCTTCGGCACTCCAGGTGTTTTGGACCACAACTCCCACAGTCCTTTATAGGCTTGGAATTCTGGGAGTTGTGGTCCAAAACATCTGGAGTGTTGAAGGTTCATCACCACCGGAGAGTGCTGAGCATCTGACTCCCCATAAAGGAGCATCCTTATGTACCCGTGCTTTTTTGCAATGGAGGTGAGGGGGCTTTCTGCAGGCCTTATCGAGGGAGCTAAGCTCTGTGGGCAGCAGGCACTGGCTTCAATTACTCCTCTTCCCCAGTTAATCTTGGGTAATTTAATGATTCAGCGAACCTTCTGACCATAAATCAGGCCAGAACGAATAGACCAACAATCTGACACAGTAAAAGGGGGAAGGCACATATTTGTAACAGTTTCCGAACAAGCAGCTGCACCAATCTCTGTCTCATCATAGCAGCCAGCTTGGCCTTCCAGGTTTCATTGGACTACAACTCCCATTGGTGAACATGGTGAGGAAGCAAGATGGCGGATGGCGGCAGCAGCAGCTGTGGTCGCTGCGCCATGGGGTTAAGTTTTCTTTTGTAATTTTTGATTATTATTTCCTTGTTTGGGCTGGAACTGCATTTTAGTTATCACTGGCCCATGCCTGTGACCTATGGAGGGCCGTTCGACTGAGAAACATCTGTGAGGTGACGTTGGCTCCCTACCTCCTCCCCGGCCCACTGGCTGCAGTCACCGCCACCGGAGTTCTTTTTCACCGCTGCTGCCAGAGTTTCCTTTGTCCCCGGCTTGTAGGCTGTAGCCTGACTCCAACCACTAGACCCGCTACCTGTTGGTGGTGGCTGGGCAGCTCGGTGAGCTGGTCGGGTGTGCGGCGTGTCTCGCGGTGAGTCTTTGCGGCATGGGTGGCGGATTGGTTTCGAGCTTGGAGCTCGGGTGGCAGGTCAGCTGCCGGCGCCATCTCCCTTCCGCTTGGGTCTGGGGTTCGGGCGGCGGACCGGCCGTTGACCGCTGGTGCCATCCTTCATCTGCCCTGGCTGTATATCGGGCGGCGGGGCGGCCGTCGGTGCCTTCCCTCCCCCATTTTCGGGCTGGAGTTCGGGCGGCGGATCGGCCGTCGGCGGCTTCCCACTCAACTGGCTCGGGTCTTGTGGTTCGGGCAGCTGGTCGGCCACCGGCGCTGCCTAGCCCCCGGCTAGGGCTGGGGAGACTCCATCTTGGCGGTCCCCGCCGCAGGTGCGGCAGTGAGGTTTGTCGGCGGTTGCCGTCAACCTGCCTGCCGGTTGTCATCCTTCCACCTCCCACCACCTGGCCAGCTGTGCCGACTGAGAGGCAGGCGCCACGGGTTCTGGAGCTTAGCGGCCTGCTGGCTGATGGCGTCTCCTATCTGGGGGGGTCCCAGGAGGATGCTCGGCCATTGCGGATTAGGGCTGCAGGGGGACTATTAACGGCATGGGGGTGGCGGGGTTGTTTTTGGGGGTGCAGACCTCCCATCTTCCTGCCCCCCTCTATCTACTCCCCCCTACTAGCGCAGCCGCCGCAGGGGCCGGTCTTGTATCAACTCTGATTTGGGTGGCGGATGGTTGAGGGGAGAACTGGGTCATCTTATTAACCCCCTCCCACCCAGGTCGCTATGTTTTCTTCTGTTTATAACATCTGTGGCTTCTCCTCCATGGGGGATGTACTTCTAGTTGACAACTGTAGCGGGAGCCCTGTCAGCTAAGTGATCACCCATGCTAGGTTCAATCAGGCAATGAGGCCGTTGCCCTTGGCGTGGGGCCGTTACTGTGCTCTCTTGGTCTCCCTCTGCCCCGTTCAGCAGTATGTCCTCGGGCCAGTGGAGGAGCTGTGATGGCGAGCTGGCACCCATGCAGGTGCTCTCGCCTAGAAGAACGTGGCGCGAAATGGACTAGAACCCATTGGCAACCTCGGAATCTATTTTGACCAGCTACCCCCTTCTGGGAAGCCAAGTTGCCCCTCCCATTTCCCCCTCCTCCTTGTCTGTTAGTCCCTCCGTTGGCTTGGCTAGGTGCCTGTTATTTTATTATACCATTTGTTTGAGTTTTTTTTTTCTTTTTCCCCCCCTTGGGGGCAGTTGGGTCTGTTAATATTGTTTTTGTCATACTGTATTTATTGTATTATTCTGCTTTTGTATTGTATTTTATTTTACTTTTACTGTTGTTGTTTATCCTGTTATTTACTTATTGTTGTTTCCGTTTGTTGCGTTCCCGTCAAGTTTTTTTACGATCTATGGAGCCTGCTGGGTGCCCTATTAGAGTGGTGTCGGGCCGCAGGAGGTACGCTTCAGACCAACGTGTCGGTTGGGTTAGGAGAACTCAGGACAGGCAGTTGCAGCCTCTCCCCGGTTCTGACCCGCCGGTTCACTGCCACATGACAGGGATCCATTCCGTCCGCACCTCCAGTCTTTCCTGTGCTGATTAATGCCAGGTCGGTGCATAAGATCCCCGTCATCCATGACTTGATTGTGGATGAGCGGGCCGACCTGGCTGTCCTCACAGAGACCTGGGTGGGTGAGGGGGGGAGCCTCCCTCACGCTCCTTCGCCCCCAGGGTTACTGTGTTCAGCACTTGGGCAGATCGGAGGGGCAGGGAGGCCATTGTATACAGGCAATCCCTTTATGTCAGCAGATCCGCGACATTGGTGAGTACGGGGTTGGAATGTCTTCACCTTGTGGTGGGACAGAGGGACAGGTTTGGGTTAGTGCTTGTGTACCGTGCTCCCCGCGACCCTGCACTCTCCCTCCCAGAGCTCTCCGAGTTCATCTCGGCGGCACTTGTGAGGTCCCTCCGCCTTTTGGTGGTCGGGGACTTCAATGTGCATGCCGAGTCTGGGCTGTCGGGAGTAGCTCTGGAGTTCATGGAGTCCATGGCCTCCATGAACCTGTCTCAATTTGTCATCGGTCCCACTCACAAGGGGGGACATACCTTGGACCTGGTTTTTGCCTCCACGTCGGCAGGCTTTGATCTGGGGGGTCGGGAGGTTGTGTGCCCGACCCATGTCATGGTCAGATCACTATCTGCTGACCTTTTGCCTCTCAATCGCCACCCCGCCCCACGGGGAGCAGGGCCCTTCCATCTGGGCCCGCCCTCGGGGGCTCCTGGACCCTGCACGGTTTTCGGAGACCTTCGGGGGTGTGCCGGACAGCCTGGTTGACGATCCGGTCGACTCCCTGGTTGAAAGGTGGTACGAGGATGTGGCCGGGGTAGTCGATCGGATTGCCCCCAAGCGCCTTATCCGATGTCGATCCCGCTCTTCTCCGTGGTTCACCATGGAGCTGCAGGCGATGAAGCAAGAGCAGAGGAGGCTAGAGAGCAGATGGCGGAAAGCCCGGATGGCTTTGAATTGGGCTGCGGTTAAGGCATTGACCGGTCGCTACTCTCGAGCGATCAGGGACGCAAGGAGATCTTATGCCTCCCTGAGAATTGGTGAGGCCTCTTATCGTCAGGCAGAATTGTTCTGGGTGGTTCGAGACCTCACCAGTCCTGGTCCGCTGGGGCCTCCTTCTAGTGATTTCACTAGTGAGTCTTTCGCAGCCTTTTTTAGATCCAAGATAGAAGCCATCCGTTCCGAGCTGGACGCCGGTTGCATGGATCCACCCTCTGCTGTGGCCAGTGCCTCGCCACCTCGGTCGCCCCGGTTCGTTGAGTTTGGGCCTGTTACACCTAGGGATGCCTCCAGGGCCCTGGGACATTGCAGGCCTGCGGCTTCTCCGTTTGACCCTTGCCCTTACTGGCTGATTAAGACCGCCGGAGGGAGCATGCCGGAATGGGCTTCACTAATTGCCTCTGCTTCCTTCAGAGACGGGATTTTTCCTAGTCAACTGAAGGAGACGGTGGTGAAGCCCATTATCAAAAGACCTGGCTTGGCTGTAGACGATATGTTTAACTATCATCCTATAGCCAATGTTCCCTTTATGGGCAAGGTGATTGAGCGGGTCGCCGCCCTGCGTCTCCAGTCGTTCCTGGAAGAGAACCATGTCCTGGATCCTTTCCAGTCTGGGTTTAGGCCGCGTCATGGGACTGAGACGGCTCTGGTCGCTCTGCACGATGATCTGTTGAGGAGGGCTGACAGGGGTTGCTCTACCCTGCTGGTCCTTCTCGACCTGTCAGCAGCTTTTGATACCGTCGACCACGGTATCCTCCTGGGGCGGCTCTCGGAGGTGGGGATCGGGGGTTTGGCCTTTGGCTGGCTCCGTTCCTTCATTGAGGGCTGCACCCAGCGAGTGAGCGTGGGGGGTGAGATCTCGTCTCCCTGGACACTCTCCTGTGGGGTGCCTCAGGGGTCGGCCCTCTTCCCAGTGCTCTTTAACATCTACATGAAGCCGCTGGCCGAGATCATCCAGAGTTTTGGAGCTTGCTGTCATCAGTACGCTGATGACACACAGCTCTTTCTCTCCTTTTCTACCTGTGCAGCGGAGGCCATCCAGACCCTTGATCATTGCCTGGCCGCAGTTCTGGATTGGACCAGGGCTCACAGAACCCCAGAAAGACCGAGGTTCTGTTCTTCGGGGGTGGCCCGGATGGGTACAGTGTCCCTCTTCCCAGTCTGGGTGGGTCCGCCCTCCAGCTGGCGCAAAGAGTGAGGAGTCTGGGCGCCGTCCTGGATCCGGATCTGTCCCTGGAGTCCCAGGTGGCAGCCATGACCAGGTCGGCCTTCTAACCTCTTAGGCTCATCGCCCAGATTCGCCCGTACCTTGATGGGGACTCCCTGAGGACAGTGGTACAGGCGCTGGTCATATCGAGGTTGGATTACTGCAACGCTCTCTACATGGGGCTTCCCTTGAACCTTGTTCGGCGACTGCAGCGGGTCCAGATTGTGGCAGCCAGGTTGGTGGTTGGTGCGCGTAGGTACGACCGCATCACCCCCATCCTGGCCCGCCTGCACTGGTTGCCCGTTGCCTCCTGAATAAGGTTCAAGGTGCTGGTTTTTGTTTACAAAACCCTCCATGGCTTGGCCCCTGCCTATCTGGCAGAGCGTATATCCGACAGTTAGACCTGGCCCGACCCATCCGATCTTCCTTGGCCCTCTCGCTCCGGACCGTCACTCCAAGGGAGGCCCGTAAAGCGAGTACTCGCAAACGGGCCTTCTCGGTTGCCGGTCCTGCCACCTGGAACTCTTTGCCGAGCGAGTTACGGCAGGCTCCTTCGCTGGCATCGTTTAAGAAAGCTCTCAAGACCAGGCTATTTAGTGACGCCTTTGGTAACGGCTAGGGATGCACCTCTCCCCCCCAATTCCCCTCTGCCCCTCGCCAAGACTTGCCTTGCCTGCTTTGGATATTACTGTTATTGTTATAGCTTTTAACCTTTTAAAATAACTTTTGTGTAAACTGCCCTGTGTTCTCGTCGGGGGGAAAAAGGCGCGGTATATAAGTCTGAAAATAAATAAATAAATAAATAAATAATTTGTCCCTTGCCATTTGCCGTGCTCGCCAAGGCCGATGGACATGGTAAATTTTAAAACAAGAAGGTCACAGGTGCCCACCCTGGTGTCAGAGCAGCAACAACAACAAAACTTCTCTGACCTTGACAACTGTTCACCTTATCCTCAGACAACATGCATATGGTGTAACACTCTGTCAAAAGGGACATCTAGCTCTTAAGGTTCTTATATTCTCAAGGGTTTTGTAATCCTTCTCATGGAGTTCCATCATGTGCCTGATTATTAGCTGGAATCCTTTCAGGGATTTACAAATAGAAATGTGATGGCTTTAAATCCGAGCAGCAAGTCACTGTCAAGTGACTGGGAATATGAGCAGCTGCTCATTAATTAGCAGCATTTGGTTACTTTGAGAAACACAATCACACTCACCACCAAGTAAAAACCCACTAAGGTTCTTGCCCTTGTCATCACCATCACCATTAGCAACAACAGCACCCTTCTAAACACTCAAAGCAATTTACAAAAAAAAAAAAAAAAAATAGCCAGAGCTTGGAAATATAATTCTTTGCAATGAAGTTTTCCAGAAATGTCTAGATTCTGGGACTTCTAGTAAAAATAAAGAGTGAAATTGCCACTGTTCTAATTAAACCTTAGTAGCAATGAAATGCAACCATGCCACGTGGTTCTGACAGGCCCTTCAGTGTGAACAAGCTTAGCATGAAAAAGACCTATGTTGGTCTCTCGGGTCCTAGAGGAACCCTTAAGGCTTAAATTTGCTATGAATTGCAGACCTTTAAGCGGCAGCAGCAGTAACCAAGGAAGGAGAGAGGGTAGAATGGAATCCTTGGCCATCACAAGACATGCTGCAACATTTTGTGTGAAGCCTGTTCTCCTCACAATCGTGTCCTTCTACCCGTTGGGCCTATGGACTCAACGGGGAAGCACACGTAGATTGGTGTTGCTGGATGGGTTAACTCCGTGATGGATTCTTTCAAGGACAGACTGTTCGTTAAGGAAAGAACATGGCACTGCTTGATAGGCTGGAATGCCCAGCTTTTCATGAGCAGCCAAGTCACAAGTGCTGCCTCTATTCCTGGAATGAACATGACAGGCATTTTCAAGTGGGGAGGCATGGTGATAATCCACGCAGCAGAATGAGCGGTGGTGGCTGATCAGCTTCAGTTTGGTTAGGTTTGGAAATACCACCGGGAACAGCTGTGATACCCCAGTGGCTTGCAGGGGTGGCCTTCTTGAACTACAACTTCCAGAATCCTCAAGCATGCATGAGATCTGGGTGTCGCTGTCCAGAAGGCTCACTCTGTCTTGGACACGGACGGGTTTAAATCCCTTGCGTGGGGCCCATTGAGAGGTTTTTAGTGCTATGAAAGGATTCTCAGTCCTTGCCTTTTACACGCCATGATTTTAGGGGAAACAGGCGGGAGGGGGCAGAGGGACAAACCAAACGGGTGTGCTTGCGATAGCATACATTCCTTCTTAGCCAGCTGTGTTCCAAACCATTCCTCTTAACTACATATCTAAGCAGCCACTAGCCAACAAGGGTTACTCATGCAAGGTCGTTCCTGCAAGGCTGACCAGCAGGAAAGCCCCTGTGATACTAATTAGTCAACTGGGAAGCCTAGGTTTTAAAAGTCACTTCTAATGTATCCAAACTGGGCACTTGTCATAATATTTTGCTTTGACAGCTGCAGTGAAGTGCAACAGTCTTTAAAAGACTTCACTGCACTGAAGTGCCACAAGGTGCCTCCTTCCGCTGCTAAGCAAGTGGAAAGGCTGGTGGCGAAGGATATTATTTATTTATTCATTTAAAATATTTGTATCCCATCTTTCTCCCCACCAGGACCCAAGGCAACTATGGAGGTTGTCTTTATTTATTTTTTGGAAGTTTCCAAATACAGAGCATAAAATCCTTCATGCCAAAAATGCCACAGTCTGACAACAGACATCCATGCATAGCTCAAAGGCCATTTTTAAAGGCTGCTGCAACACAAAGAGATATTCTGTCCCGATGCTTTCGAGGTCTGTCTCTGGAAGCCTCCCAAAGGACCGGAGAGACATCAGCCAGATGTTTCGGTCCCGGTCAGGCCAGCTGCTGTCGCTGCCGCTGCCACCATTGTACCCTATGGCCGCCCCGCCCTGCCAACAATGCCCGATCTGTCCCGTGCGGCTTCTCCCAGGCCCTGGGTCTTTACAAAGCTCCCAGTCTTTCCTACATAAATGGATTACTCCCCCCAAAATAACCCTCCTGTGTTTTGCCATTTGGCTTCGGGCAAAAGACAGCAAGGGAGTGTGGCGGCTGTGAGCATGTGTGCAGTCTGATCGTACTGAGGCTGAAGGCTTTGGGACAGAGCGCACAAGAGAGAGAGAGAGAGAGAGAGAGAGAGAGAGAGAGAGAGAGCAGATGCCAGCAACAACTACTTCAGCTGGGCAGCCACAACAACAACAACAAAAAGGCATTTTCTCTCCTAAAAGTTTCAGGGGAGAGCACCTCTGCAGAGAATACAGTGGACTCCAGCGGTGTGTCCCAACCCTGGACTGACTCCCCCTCTGCCTGGGCTCTGGCTTTTGGCTCTGGCTGAATGGCTTGACTGTCTGCTGAACCCTGCGCAGATGGATTTATGGTGCAAATCCTGCTCCATTTCCTCCAGGCTGGTAATGAGTACCAGGAAATCAGGTCGCATCTCCAAACTAGCCTCACGCAAGGGTTTCCGGGTATGTTATATTCAGTTGCAACGGATTAGCATTGTCCCCTGAAATACAACCGAGATTCCAGATTCCCCCTCGTATTTAGGGGTGGGCAACCTTTGACCCAGTGGCATCATGTCAGGGGGCACCATGGGGGTGGTCACCCTGGGTGCAAACTGTTTAGGGGGGTGCAAAATTCACTCATCCTGCCTGCGCCCCTCCCCACAGCCTGTCTTTATTCTTTTCGCACTGCCCTGTTGCCTCCCTATCTTGTGCCATTGCCTCCTTCGCTCTGTCCTCCACCGCTGACACCATCTGGAGACGCAATAAGCTGGGCTTCCCTTCCTGGAGCTGAGCCTGCAGTCTCTACGCAATCCTCTGCCTATCAGTCCCTGGAAGGGGAGCTCGGCTGGTCTCTCAAGATGGTAGCACCAGCAGCAGCAGCGGAGGAGGAGGAAGAGCAGGTGGTGGTGGTGGAGGCATAACCAGGTAGGTTGCAACAGGGCAGTGGGCAGGCTGTCTGGATGGAAATGGAGAATCCAGCACCACACAGTGGGGGGTTGCCCATTTATAGCACCAGAGTCAACAGGACTTGGTAGGGAGGAGATGCGGGTAGTGAGAAGGCGTGGAAGCAGGCTGGAGTGGTGGCACAGTTTGAGAGCCACAGGGATGGTCCGGCAAGGTCCTAAAAGTTAGTGGGTACAAAGTTTGCCTTGCTCCAGGAGCTGACACCCCATGCTGTGCCACTGCTTCACCCCTCCAGATGTTCTGCCATTCAGTTCTCGTTGCCTCCAGAAAGCAGAGTTGTCGGTCAAGGTTAATGGGAGTGATAGTCCAACCACATTGGGGAAGGTTAATGAGAATGGGAGTCTGTCTCCCCATTGGCCTGAGAAAGCTTTTGCTGCAGGCCTGTATCAGGAGCCCAGCGAGGGAGCCCTCAGTAGCCTCGTAAACCAAATTACCAAGTCCCATCAAATCTGCATCAAGTTTACTTTTTAAAGGAGGATTCACATATCCTTTCTTTCCAGTGATAACAGTGATGAAAGAACAGGCTGAAGATCAGATGTGATTTTAATAAGCTGAGTTGTGTGCTGAAAGATAGCCACAATCATGGTCTGGTGGGTAAAAATAAAGGCTGTTTTTTGAGCTCTGATGGCTAAATGCAAACCTCATATTCCAAAAGGGTAGATCGGATGCTAGGGACAGGGCCCTGTAAACCTCTCAGTGTTGGCTCTCTCCAGTTAGAAACAGAACAGTGACGTTTGCAAGGCACCTTTTCCAGAGGGCTGGGCAGTGCAGATTGTCCGCCACCAAACTCAAACTTCAATTGTGGCTCATGGCTCTTAATAGACTGTGTGTCCCTGCCTGAACTTAACACATTTAATCCCCCTCTAAAGCTGTGACATCTTATATTTGACATTGTTGCCCAACGAAACGCCCTCCGCATCGGCAAAGCCATGCATGACATTAAGCGTGACAAAATTTTATTGCAGTGGTAGCACACGGGGCAGGCGCCCTCTCCCCGTGAACGGCCCACCCTAATCCATGAGCATACAGTGACATGTAACCTAAGCCTGCAGTTTGTATGTGTGAGGAGCACGCAGAGTTTTTTAAAAAAACCCAAGATGTGAAGGTTGTGTCCAGAAGGTCAGCTCAGAGGCCACCTGCTCCCCTGTGCCTTGTTCAAACAATCCCTCTCCCAAATATACCAGCCTCTGTGTTGATGTTTTATCCACCTCGGCACCAGGAGAGGCAGTGTGTGAGAAGACGCAGTGCATTGTTAGACAAAGAAACGACCCCCCACCCCACCCCCAATGACTGGCAGCCTGACTTCAAAAGGGTTTGTAAGCTAAGGGCAGGATGAGAAAGAACAGGTGGATGCTGCCAGCATTGTTAAGCACGGGGAGAGTGTGCATAAGGGAATAATGAGTCACAACCCACGAGGAATGTGGTGTCATCTTTATAAGGAAGGACATTGACCACCACCACCACCACCACCACCCAGGGTGTTTGCTTGTTTGCTTGCTTCCTTGCTTCCTTGCTGAAAGCAGAGATGTGAGTGGTTCGTAGATTGAGTTTAGACTCCAAGCAAGCAACACAGAATCTCCTCACTCAGTCCTCTCCTATATCTGAGTTGCCGACCAGCCCCATGAAGGAGCTGAGGGCTTTAAGAAAGGATTGGACAAGTTCACGGAGAACAAGGGCCTCTATCACACTGCACGGAAAAAACACATTTTTTATTTTTCAAATTCGCATCTGGAGTACTGGTCCCCACTGTGATGTGCTTCAAAAAAACAAAAAAAAAACAAAAAAAACAAACATGTCTCTGCCATGCCTCCTGAAGCACGACCCACCGCATTTTCCTGATCCTTGCCCCTCTGGTAGTAATGTTTTTATCCACACTTTCAGAGAATTGAAGTGCGCATCAAAAGTAAGTGGGGGCCATTGTTAGTGTGCATTTGTTGTTATTCTGCTCAATTTATTGATATTTTCTAAAATTTATTTGCTCTTTAAAATTTGAGGTCGCTAGGACCCAGGCCATACAGTGCTTTGTAGGTTAAGGTCAACACATTGAATTGTGCCTGATAGCATGGAATCAGCTTGATGGTATTCTCTACTATTAATTACTAATACTATTCATTTGTATTACTGCATCTTCATTACTCATCTAGTTCGGCCTCTGCCAAGGAGGCACAGCAGAGAATCAAACTCCCAACCTTGGCTCCACAGCCAGAAACCAAAGCTGAAGTGGAGATGCTTCTTTGAGCCATACGGAGGGCCATCTGGAGGAGGGAAATGGGGTAGAAATGGAGGCAATTAGCTAATGCTTTTCTAATTTCTGGAGAGAGATAAATTAAGGTGGGGAAATGCTACACCGCCAACATACAAGAAGTATTAAAGGTCTCAAAAGAGCAGAGACTAGAGCCAATGTTCGAGGCAGCTGAACGGGGCAGAGACAAAAACCCAAGAACAGGTTCAAAAGCACACGGATTTCAAAGACAGCCTGTTGTCTGCCACACCCAGTGCACATTGGAAAGCATGTGTTGGTGTCCTGCAAGTTAAAAACCTCCAGGCCTGCATTCGATCCACACAACCAGTAGATAGCAGCCCTTCTGGGTCCTCAAAATGCCCATTTTCCATGATGGCTTTTTCTGAGCGACTGCTACTCAGTCTGACCTGCCTCGCAAGGGTGTTTCTTTGAGGACAGAACGGGGGTGGAGGTGGGCAGGGACAGGGCATTGGGGAAAAAAGTAAAAAAAGTAATATCTCTATTATTTATTTTATTTTATTTTATTTTATTTTATTTTATTTTATTTTATTTTATTTTATTGCGGCTTAAGAAGGGACCAAGCTAAATGGCATGCCAATCAGAAGTGAAATCAAAGTTGCAAAGGGAGAACAGCAGGGCTAGAAGACCGGGTAGGTTCTACTACCAATCTGTGCATAAAGGAGAGCTTGCGGGGGTGGGGGGGTGCACGTGCGTCAGAGTTATCTATGGAAATGAACTGAATGGGGGCCTGAAAGAAGACCCTGAGAAACGTTGACAGGGAGAGAGAGAGAGAGAAAGATGGCACAGAGAGGAAGCCACAGGAGACCTTTCTGGTGAAAAGGGGGGGGGGCAAAGCAGCCCAAGAGGAACCCCACTGAGGCCAGGCAAAGAAACAACAATAAGTTAAACTGGTTAATGTATTGGGAGGGGGATACTTTGTCTTCTAAGGAAGCAAAGCCATGAGACAAAAGGGGGGGAACATTCTTTTTAGGGGAAAGGAGGCTCTCTTTAAAAGGGTTTAATTCTCTCCCCTCCTCCTTGAATGGAATTTAGCATAACTCCTTCTTCAAGGCTAAGATTTCTCACTCTATTTGGAGAGGGGGTGGGCAACCCCTCTGGCTTTCTTCTTCTTCTTTCTCCCCCCCCCCACGCCCGCATTCTTCCTTCCATGGCAACCTAGACAACCCTCTTGGCGGTTATCCCATTATGGTCGCCATTGTCCAAAAGTTGTGAGGGGAGGGGAGGGCGAGAGACGGGCCTCAAAAGAACACACACAAAAAATGGTCCCAGGGAAAGCATTGAACCCCCGGGGCAAAAGCGGGTGGCAGGAGGGGACGTCCCAGAAGTGTCTGGTTTCCCATGCATGCCATTCAGGTGGATTTTTCACAACCAGGGCGGGAAGGAGGGAAGGAAGGAAGATAGATAGATAGATAGATAGATAGATAGATAGATAGATAGATAGATAGATAGATAGATAGATAGATAGATAGGAAGGAAGGAAGGAAGGAAGGAAGGAAGGAAGGAAGGAAGGAGTCCAAGGTAGGTAGGTAAAGTAGATAGATAGATAGATAGATAGATAGATAGATAGATAGATAGATAGATAGATAGATAGAGATAGATAGATAGATAGATAGATAGAGAGAGAGAGAGAGAGAGAGAGAGAGAGAGAGAGAGAGAGAGA
>JAHTLZ010000054.1:12126763-12138698 GCA_023846285.1 Phrynocephalus versicolor
ATAGATAGATAGATAGATAGATAGATAGATAGATAGATAGATAGATACTTTTCTGTATAATCTACCAGCCAGTTCCCCACACACACCCCGAAAAAGGTATGCTACTCACCTCTGGCCATAAGTAAAGGCTGAGCTTTCCCTGTACTTAAAAAACAAAAACAAAAAAACAGATGGTAGGATATCCAACAAAGACGAACACTTCCTGTTGCGTGATGCGTTGACAACCAAGTGAAGACATGTAATTTCTCCCAGGTGAAACCCAAGCCCCAGTTGTTCCAAAACTTCTGCGCAGAGAGCCATCTGCTCCCCATGGCCCCCTCTCGGCATAGGGCTGGTTCCCTTCCCTTCTCTCCCCCTGCCTGCCTCCCACCTCCGGTCACATCTGGGAAACAGCTTTCCTCTGCCCGTAAACAGGCTTCCCAGGGAAGAGTAGGGTTAACACTGTCCTTCCTTTGGGGTGTCACAGAGAACCAAGGTAGGAAGAAAAGAAAACATGAAGAGGCAGGGCAGCAACCTCGCTTGGGCAGCCAGACTGCACAACAGGAAAATAATAATAATAATAATTGCAGTTATTGCTCTGTGTATTATATGTTTTCCTGCCTCAAAATGCAGAGGGAAAAGTGAGGCAGGGGAGCGATCTTTTGGGGGACCCTCTATGTGTAAGGCTGCCTAGATGCCCTGAGCACATCCGATCTCGCCCGATTTTGGAAGCTAAGCAGGGTCGGCCCTGGTTAGTCCTTGGATGGGCAACCACCAGGGAATACCCGGTGCTGTAGGTGCCTGGAGTAGGAACTGGCAAGCCACTCCAGTATTCCTGTCAAGAAAACTCCATGGAAATGGGGTCACGAAGAGTCTGTCATGACTGTAACAACACAACACACACACACACACACACACACACACACACACACACACACACACACAATGTGTAAGAAAAAGGTACATGTTTTACCTACACAGGAAGCAAAAGCTAGTATGATATATGGATTATAGATTGTAAGACTAAGACTCAGTAGAACCCGGTTCAAATCCTTGCTCAGGAATGGAAACGGACTGGAGGATCATGCTCCTGGAACATCTGACCTACACTGAAAACTCGACCAGGTTCCTCCCAAAGTCAGAAATGACTGGATGACACATAACCTACGGGAGGCACACAGAGGCCAGAGTTGCAGGTGAACATTTTGAAGCAAAGGAGAATCCAAATCGCCTTGTGGGGAGGCCGTGTCATAACATGATCTAGCAGCTGCACAATCTGGGACATGTGGCCATGCATACATCCGTAATATGCATGCATGCATGCATTTAGTTTTTATTTTATATTATATAACCCTAATAATACTTTAATGTGGAATAGATCTGTCTGTGGCCAAGCCAAATAACAGCCACAACAAAACAGTAGCCTTATTAAGGGCAGAACTTTGGGCGGGGGGCAGTGGGATGAATCATCATCATTTATTTATTTGCATTAGCCACGGCCTTAGCAAGCAGTGGGATGAAGCTGCCACTGCCCCCTAGGTTTCTGCTGCCTGAGTCAGCTGCTGCCACTCTCTTCCACTAGTGGCCATTGCTGCTGCCACTGCTGCTGCCACTGCCCCTCCCCCCCAAGTTCAATGATTAACAATATTAGAATAAAAGGAAGAATGGCCTTAAAGCTGTCTCTACTGCTGAGAGGCAGAAAACCAGCCGGGACTCTGCCCTAATGCTAGATCTTTGCAGGTGACTGCCTTTCTGGATTCCCTTGTCCAGGGATCAGATGACTCAACGGAGAGAGAAGGGGAGGAAAGGATTTGCTGCAATCTCTGATAAAGTTAATTACAGATGCATCTGCCACAGCCATTTTGTCAAGGCCTAGAAGCCCAGACAGAGACCAACAATGCAGTGCAAAGCAAGGAGCACATCTGAGAACCATAAAGGCGGAACTCTTTGGGGTGACGAAGTGATCCATGTCGGATCTCTCTTTGGAACTGGAAATGCCTTCCCCTCTCTCCTCTGGCTTGTCCATGTGCTTTTCAAGACCTCCTTCGTTTCGCAAAAGGGCACCACCGCTTTCTGGAAAAGTCATCAGAAACTCCCACGATTGACAGAAAAGGTGGCGGCATAGCAGTTCCCAGGGGTTGGCTTTTTCTCCTTTTCAGACCTTTCCCTATTGCACTGCAGAAATATCTAGGGCCGAGGTCACACGACTAGAACAATATGCAACAAGAGATAGATTTCCCCATGCTTTTAAAAATAGTATGAAAAAAGGGAGGTTCTGCTCCCCACTCAACCACCCACCCAGCAGTTACAGCTTGTCTTCTGCAGCAAATCATGGAGCAAAATAAATACGTAAATACATAAAAATAAATAAAAAATCTTCACCACCACTAAAGGAGAAAAAATGGCAGGTTAATATATTTCTCCTGGTGTTTTCTAGATTTACATGCAGATTGGGATTCTTAAACTTCCCTCCTATTTCTCTCTCTTTGAAGACACGTTTTACGCCTTCTCCTTTTTCTTGCAGAGAGGAAGGGTGGACTGGAGAACCACTAGCATAGAATCCCGCAGTAGGGTCTTTTCTGTATAAGGTTAGGGCTTCTTTACCTCCTGCACCATTCCTAAATCAATTTTTCTAAACAATAAAGTAGCAACTTTCTCCTTTACAGCTGTTTCTCAAGTGGTTATTTTCACCAGGAGCCACTAACGCACTACTACAAGAATGTCACACTCAGTGGGTATGTGCCAACTTCTCCCTGCCAAACTGGGAGAAGTTATCTCTCTGTTAAATTTTCCCTTCTTCTCTGAGTAAAGGATGAGAGATTTGTATCTGCTTGTCCACAATCAACACAACAGAGGGGTAGACACTGGCAGCATCTGAATATTGGCAGCACTGTATTGCATCACATACAGATTCAGATTAAATGGTGTCTTTCAGAAAACCTGGCATTCAAAGAGAGAATTCATGAAGTACCGAGTTGTGTCTGCAATTGTCACAACAGACCCTTCCTTACCCCCTGTAGCTTGCAAATTGCCTCACCTCTATTTGGTGATTGACCTTCAGGACACAAACACATCCTTGATTTGCTGTCCTGATTCCTCACCAGTGCCAGTCTTTCTAATGGTGATAGAACGTCCCCTTGCAGGAAGAGTTGTCTTTTGCATCTACTCTGGTCTTCGGCTTGCAGGTTTTTCCTCGTTCCCTGTGCAGACCAGTCCTTAGACTTCACCTAATCCATCTCAAAGGAGCTTCTGAGTGTGAGTCCCTCAGATCAAAATCCTTCCCTACCTGATTCCTAGAAGCCTTTGGCTGTGGCCTTTTTTTTTTTTGTCCCAGGCAGGGCATTTGAAGTGACCGACTCCGAGCGAAGCCCGGAAGGTAATGACAAGGCCTTCTCAGTAGTCACCCCTCATTTGTGGAACCAAGGCTGTTACTTCACGTCCCTCTCATCACTGTTCGATGAAATCTTACTGCACCGGTACAAGGAAATCTTACTGCATGTCCATTGCATGACGATGGGAGTTCGTCATGCAATGGACTCAGGAATCTGCTCGTCTCGGTTCTCGTTCTGAGATGAGTGCCCGTGAGGTAAGGCTCATTACGCAACGTGCCATTCTCCATCTAGTGGCAGGAGTGCGAAGTGCGATTTGCCAGTACATTCCCTATGGAGTCAGCAACACAGTGCAGAGAGATTAAAAGACAAACGCCTCAAACTTAGCTCCGGAACGGATTGAAGACAAAGTTGAAGAGATTCGAAAGATTGGAAAACAGAAGGTCGGACCAAAAAACCCCCAAACCTGAGAACGAAGGCTGAGAAGTTCAGATGTTGTCACGAAACAAGGATGTGCAGTAACAGTCATCATGGTACCATCAATCATGCCCGTGGGTACACGGGAACAGGGACAGTACCGTGACAAGACCACATGACCACAAGCGATGTGATCACAAAACGAATGTCAACTTGGAACAAGTAAGGATGTGAAGTAACCGTCCAACTCCCTCACAAAATTTGCCTGGCTCCTTCCCTTCCAGCACCTTCTAAAAACATGGCTGTTTAGGTGGGCCTGATGGCTTATCCCGCTTTCAAGACGCCCAGTCATTTCCATCTTTTCTACCTTTGTAATTGACTGTCTCAATTTTAGATTTACTATTTGTCTTTGTCTTTTTTGTTGTTGTTGGCGGTTTCTGCTTTATCATTTTATGAGGGATGACGTTTAAAATTTTGTTGAATATGGTTTTGTTTATAGCTACTGCTGTTACTACCCCCCCCACCCCATATTTTGTTTGCTGCAGAACACCCAGAGTAGTCTTCGGGCTTCTAGATGGTTTTTCAGTATATAAATCCAACAAACAAATAAATGAAATAAAATTCAATCTCCTTCAACGACAGCGGGGAATTCCCCTCAGCTACCTATATTAGCTTCACTGAAGGAATGTTAGCTGGCTGGGGGTGTTTCTGAGCTAAGGAAGAAAGGCCGCCTGGCAAACAAAACCGCAACCCGGGTTCCCAACGACTCATCTGCGTCCGCTTAACGGAATTCTGCCCACGGCGCTTGGGAAAGGAGCAGCCCAAGTATTCTCTCCGCTTCTTTTGGCCGGTCCTGGGATTCTTTCCTCCGTTCCCAATGCCAGCCAAGTTGAAAGGGCCGCCATGTTGCCGTTAATCAGGCAGAAACGCTCCCATAAAGAGACTGAGTCTTCTTTGTCTGGGAGCCTATTGTGGAGACGGGTTGGTGTTGGTGGAGGAGTTTGGGGGGGGGGGGCGTTGGAAGCAAGGGAGAGAGGTTGGGGGGGCTGGTTGACAAGGATCCGGAACAGCCAGGACAATGGTGTTGGCTGACGCTTAATTGGGATGGACGCTGCCTGGAGCCCACGCCAAAGGGCAGAACATTTACATCCGCTTGGGGGGGGGGGCTTGGAAAGCGACGGGGACCCCCTTGTTGAAGCTAGGAGGGGAGGGCGCCGTGAAAGGGGAGCTTTTCCTGCCGTGGCAGTGACCGTGTCCATGAGAATTGGCCCATTGTATCTTGCTTCCCAGGAAAGTAGGACTAAACTACTCTCTGAGTCTCAGCCAACATTGGGGGCTTGTGAGCTGCTCACCCAGCCCCATGGCTTTGGTTTCTGGGATGATGTGCTATGCCAGGGATCTTTGAAACTTAAGGACACATTTTGTCCTGGGGTGATGTCACAGGAGTATTGCCTGTGATGCCACGGAGGTGGGGCCGCTGTGCGTGTCTCTTATAATAAGGACAACCAGCCACCGGAAGGTATACAAACCTGACTGAAACACCACAAGGCTTCTGGCCAATCTGGTTTTCAATGCAACAGGACTGAACAGAACTGTGGGGCACATGAAGCATAACACTCTTTAACCAAGTGTTTGAGTTTTCTGCAAGGCGATTTGCATGTCTGAACACTTTTTTCAGAAGGCACAAAGGGTTTCCTCCATATTTTCCTGCATGGATCAGAAATCCCTGTTCTTATACTGAATATGTCTTAAATGTTCTGGTATATATATTGCCCCTCATTATTGTAAGCCGCCCTGGGTCCTTTTCCAAGGACAAAGGCGGGGCAAAAATATTCAAAATAATAATAAAATATAAAGCAGGATTATGGCAATTATATACCACTTCAATTTATGATGCATTTTTTAATTTTCTCCATGCCATCATGCACATGGTCCACAGGAATTTCCAGGCAATGTTCTCAGTGATTTACAAGATGGGTTAACCACAACAGAAAGAGATCCGGCGATAAACAGAGGCTGAGTCAAAGGCCTGACTCTGCCCTGTTGAGAAAAGCAGTGGCTGTAAACTGAAGCCTCTCCCGAGAAGGGGAAGCCGTGGACCAAGAGGAACTGCATGCATTTTGAAGAAAATGGTAACAAGGTCGCCCTCTGCACACAGACAAAAATAAAAATAAAAATAAGGCAATAAAGCAGGGACTGTCTAGGCAGGCAAGCTTTTGAATGCCGTATAGATCTTCAGCGGGAAACTTGGTGCGCAGGCAACGGTCCAGAGCAAGGGGACTGAGTGCATCTAGAAAGCTCTAGTCTAGAAAAAAAAAGAACCTGGGGGGATATGATTGAGACCTACAAAATTATGCAGGGCATAAGTCAAGTGGATATAGGGACACTCTGATCCCTTTCACAAAATACCAGAACTACGGAACAAACAAAAGAAAATACTTCTTTCTCCAGCGTGTTGTTAGTCTGTGGAACTCCCTGCCACAGGAGGTGGTGATGGCACCTGGCCTGGATGCCTTCAAAAGTGGATTGGACAGATTCCTAGAGGAAAAGTCCATCACAGGTTACAAACCATGACGTGTAATCTCCAGGCTTAAAACCGGGGTGATTCAAGGGCCAGATGCAGAGGAGTGATATCAGGAGACAGATACCGAGTCTTGTGCGCTCCCAGAGAGATACAGGAAGTTGGACTAGATGAGCCTTTGGCCTGATCCAGCACGGCTCTTCTTAGGTTCTTATAACCTCTGCAGAGGATAATTTCACAAGAAAACTCTTATTGCCTTGGAAGTATGAAGCTTGTCTTGTTCTTTTCCTACTGATTTTGCCTTGAGTGATCAGGTATAACAATCTCTGCTTTCTGTCCCTCGTGATGTGACTGAAACATTTTGCCTATTGCCTCGCATGTGCTTTTCTAGTTTCTTCATCTTTGCTCATTCACTTTAGCACTTCTTCACGGGTCCTCCTCTTGATCCCAGGGGATGCACACCTCACATTCTTCTTTGCATGAAACTTCTGTATCCCATGCCTTGCAGCTGAAACAATACAACACACAGGTCCAAGATGTGACTGCTTTTTGCATCTCTCTTCCTAGGGAATGTTCCCTGGTCCGTCTCTATTCTGGTGTCTATTATGTGACTACGATCCCCTTATTCAGTCCCACAATTCCCAGTTGTGATTTTGGTTACCCAGCTTTATGAGTGGTATTTTCTTACATAAACATGTGTGTGTGTGTGTGTGTGTTCCACCTACTGCCAGAAGAATTAGAGCTGCATAAGGGACCATCAATGTCTATATGCATCGATGCTGTTCTCCACTCTTCCACATGGCAATAACTACGGACATCTGCTTCTTTAGAGGCTTCAAGAGTTCCCAGGCGCTTGGAAGCGTACAGGAGGAGCAGCAGGTTTGTGTATGGGGTAGCGGGGGGGGGGATGCTGGTTAAATAGCTCCGAATTCCCCAGACCAGATGTTAAAGGGACAGAAGCAGAGGCTACAGAGACCGTGGGCTCCTCACATGAAATATTTCCCAGCCGTGTCTTCTATAATCTCCTATGCATCCACTGCTGTTGATTGCGGCAATGAGGGAAAGGTATTAATTGGACAGGCAGAAACCCTGAAACATATGGCAAAGTGACCAGGTCCACTTAGCTGCTCTGATGAGAGACACTGATGTTGCCAGGCAAGCAGCTGCCTTAATGAAGTCTAGAAGCATGCACTGCTTTAGTTTCTGATTAAACTGCACAGCCTGTTTGAGCTGATTTCTGATTATGTCTTTAGAACTACAGAGCTGGAAGGCATAGTAGGGCATTGAATTCTCAACTTCTGGCTCCCCAGACAGCTTTCTGAATGGCTAAGCTGTCCCATAGTTTGACATATTAGAGGCACTGGCCTTCCCAAGGCTGGGAAAATTAACCCTGATCCGGGCAGGGGAGCTTAATGCTGGTCTATACTACACCGTGCTCTCGGCTTTCTCAGAAAATCATCATGTTCTTAATAAATTCCCTGAGATTTTTCCATCACAGCTTCATAGGGCGTGGCTTTCCTTGAAGGTGGCCCTGTGGTATCAAGGTTCAGTAGCTTATTTATTTATTTAACACATTTTTACCCCACCTTTCTCCTTGGAGAGGACCCGAGGAGGGTTACAACACTGAACGACAGCATGCAAAGTTGGAGGTAATGAATTGCAACAGTTACTAAGAAACATCAAAGACGATATTCTAACGATTGCAAAGAGGCGTCTTTAGGGCGCTTTTACACAACCCCTAAGATCCGCTGGCAACTTAAATTCGGACCAGAGATCTTGGGGGTTTGCTCAGTCTCAGGCAGGAACCTTTATTGGCATACATTAATATAAAACAAATGCAACAAAATGTAAAATAAGAGGTAGGAAATAAATAGTGGTTCACAAGAACATGAGGAACATGAGCAGGGATACATCCCCGAGGCCATGAAATTGACCTCTGACCCCTCTCCTGCTCCCTTACAACGAATGACTCCCAGAGAGCTACCAATTTGCCATATAGGCACGGCCCCCACGCAGACTCTTCTTGCTCCAAGAAAAGCCCTTGGGGAAGATTCTCTTGACTTGGGGATATCCAAATTAGATGCTGAGTCATTACATCACATCCTTCCTGAAGATCCCACTCACCTGATGCATAGCCAATCTACAGATCTCATTACTTGGATAATACTCTCGGCAAACGTACAGCTGAACACCAATCTCTACCAGAGCATAACCTGTTGCCCATTATGCAACCCCCCAGCGCCATTAAGGAGACGATTTCAAGTAACATCTCTACTTCAGTCGATGCCTTGGATCAAGCAAACCCCCTCCTGACGTCCGATCTTAACCCCAAAATTAATCCCACTGACGCTAGAGGTTTGCTCCTCTTGCTGTGTTCCCACCCCTCCGCACGCCATTGCTCCTGTCTGTGTGAGGGGAGGGAGAAAAAAAGGGAGAAAAGAATGCAGGCTCACCCCTGCTCTGCTGTCAGGAGCAGCCCCAGAAGCATTCCAGTCTCTTAAAGAGGTGGGGAGGGGGGAAAAGCCAAACAGAAGGCGAGGAGAGCCCACGATCCACAGCTTTATAATCCGCATCAGAATTTTTTTTACCTCCGGAGACCAGGTACTTTTAAAATGCGCTGGGGCACGCTTAGGTGGGCGTGGTCGTACTTAATTTTTTTTTAAGTGTGCAGCTGGTGGGAAAACAATTTTAAGCTCCGCATCTGGGAGCCCTATGCCTCGGATTTCAGGGGGGTTGTGTAAAAGCACCCTTAAATAGTTAAAAGGGCAATCTAAAAGCTAAGAGCAACAGGCAATCATAAAGTGGAGGGGGATTGCAATTCTGAGAGTCACAAAACTAAAGTGGAAAAACACAGATGGCACTGTACTACAAATTCAGACCAAGCAATAAGGCATAACAATCCATATAAAAGCATATAACAGACAGTAAGCTTTAGGCAGACTTTTAACTGATATGGACAAGTCGGGGCCATCACGGGGTGCTGTGTGGACTGAACTGAGATGGGCCTGTTTTCAAACGGTTGTTTTCAACATGGGGTTTGTTTAATCGTTTTAAAATAGTAGCTGTTGCTATGTTTTTCACGGTGTTGATGCCCTCGTCTTAATCAATTTAGGACTGCCTTGGGTCCCCCCTTCAGGAGGCCAAGCGGCAGAATCAATAAAGTTGCATCTAGAGTTAAATAAAGTGTTTCCACGAAGCAGAAAAGGATTGGTAGAGAAGCAGAACGTTTGTTTTTATATGTTTGAAATAGGTTTGCCCTGCCTTTCTCCCCTTCAAAAGATCCATGTTTCTTTCCTTGCTTCTGCAGATTCCCTTACAGGCCCTTGGAACCTGTTTTTTAAAAAAAAATATTTGCAAGGCCTCAGGAAGCCAAGAGAGAGAGAAGTGCAGGTGACAATGCAGGGAGATAATTTTTAACTGGGTCCGCGTCCAGCACATTCTGCCTTTGCATATCTCCACCCTCGGCCCATTGTCCTGGGGTGTCCCCCTGACCCTTTCCCCTCGGTTCCCCGCTGCGGGTACAGCTGGCAGCTGCTCCAATTAAGAAGCCCTGGGAACAATGGAGGCTGGCGTGGCTGCGGGAGCCACCAGGCCCCGGGGGTTGGCGTCCTTTGAGCTCCCGGAGGACAGACCTGTGAGGTTGGGTTTTTTTCCCTCAACAACCTTTTACTTCTCTCTCTTTTCAGGGGAAGGCAGCCCTCACAGCCATGTGCAGAGGGAACCCACGAGTCAGGAGGCAAAGGGTTCAGCAACTGGACCAGGTAAAGGACCCAAGGTGGCTTACAGTAATGAGGGATAATATACAGTCCAGTACAATTAAGACATGTGCAAGTATTTGAGAACAAGGAATCGAGAGACATCTTACAGCATTAATAGACAACATTACATCAAAGCAACCAAAATTCAGAGCTCGGCAACACAAATGGCATATCCATCCCTTGCAAGCAACGGGCAGGATTCTGCCCTTTCCAGACATCATTTTGCACAAACCACCCAACAGTTCGCTTGAGGTGACACCGCAAGGATGACACGTGTTTCCCGAAGCAAGAACCCGCCGTCACAGTGGGAAGTCAAGGCCACCCAGCCCAGCCCAGTCCTGCAGCGGCTCTCTTGGGAGCAGAGCGTATGAGTGTTGAGCTTTTCAGACAAGCTGCCAGCCCGGCCGGCCGGCCTCTGCTTGCCTGACTTTGTCAGACTCCGCCGGTGAAAAGAGCTCCAGGGGAAGAACATCCCGCCATCGAGGCCTTGCCTTCAGAACCCTGTCTCTTCTTGGCAAGGCTGCATCCATCTTGCATGTTTAGAGCGCCGGCCGTCACCGCTCTCCGCGGTCTCCCTCCTGCAAGCAGCACCCCCCCAGTCACCCTCGGGCTCCCGCTCCAACCACGGGGTGGTGGTGGAATTTTCCTCTTCGCTAACAAGCCCTTGGCAGGGGTCCCAAATCAGTCTTGCTGTGGCAAAAGCCGAGTCCCCAAACAGACAAGACCTTGCCTAATTCCTCGGCAGCTCCGCGCAATTCAGAAGTGTGTGTGTGTGTGTGTGTGTGTGTGTCTTTTCTTTCCAGCTGTATTTAAAGCAAAGTGCTCTGCTTATATACAACCCCATACCACTTCAAGTAGTCTCTGGGCGGTTTACAGTTTAATTACAGTATGCAGGCTACACATTGCACCCTGCCCCCAGCAAGCTGGGTACTCATTTTACTGACCTCGGAAGGATGGAAGGCTGAGTGAACCTTTTGCCGGCTACCTGGGATTGAACCCCAGGTTGTGAGCACAGTTTTACCTGCAGGACAGGCATTTAACCACTGCGCCACGGGGCTCTTCTTTAACCCTTTTTGAGTGCTCCTGGATGCCCTTCCCCGTGATGTGGAAAAGCTGCAACCTCCACAATTAGAGATGGGCACGACTCAGAAAAATTGTTCGTTTTCGTTTTCGTTTTCGTCTAGGGGTCCGTTTCGGCTCGTTTCCGTTTTCGTGAGCTAATTTTCAAAATTTTTCGTTTTCGTTTCGTTGTGTAACGAAAATGACAAACGAAAACGAAAATGAAATTTTTTTCGTTTCTTCCCATTTAGCTCCATTAAGTGCTTTTCCAGTAACGAAAAACGAAAATTGGCTCAAAATTAGTCGTTTCGTTTCCGTTTTCGTTCCAGTTTTGAGCCGTTTTTCGTTTTTCGTTTCGTTACGTAACGGAAACGAAAAACAGAAACGGAAACGAAAATTCCGCTAAGTCGTGCCCATCTCTATCCACAATCATTTTCTTTTTTTCAGAGTGATTTAATCTCAGGGCCGGCTCTGCCACTGGGTAGGCCAAGTGGCCTCCTCACACTGCAGATGTTTGAGCTCCCAGGAAAAAATAGTGGGTTGATAGTTTTTAAGAGTACTAGGAAATTAGATATTTCTTAGGGGGGGAGATTGCATGCCCCCCCCAAAAATAATGCTTGAAACATACCAGGCATTACTTTATTATGACTGGGTTGGATGCAGGGTTAAATGTACAATCAAATGGAGAAAAAGGCGTTCTCCTGATCACACAGAAATGGCTTGCTGTTCTGGGAGCAATCTCACTTAAAGGGACCTTTGTATTCATCAAGGAAGCATTCCCACCCAGCTCCCCAAAGTAGCATCTACTACCTACCTACCTACCTACCTACCTACCTACCTACCTACCTACCTACCTACCTACCTACCTACCT
>JAHTLZ010000054.1:12141830-12155155 GCA_023846285.1 Phrynocephalus versicolor
GATAGATAGATAGATAGATAGATAGATAGATAGATAGATAGATAGATGTGGATCTGTAGAAACGTGGAGCCTGGACACTAGTGGATTTGAATGATTTGCTCCTAAGCCTTGGCATTCCCCAATTTGTAATTTCCCTAAAGCAGCGATCTTTCTGGGGTGTGGTTGGTTTACAACTCTAGTAGCCAGTGATCAGGAACCCAGTGATCCAGGATGACGGTGAGGCAGACCCCTGCAACCGTGAGGATCTAACTATAGCTGAATCCAGAGTCAGGCGCCTGCAGCTGGGTGGGACATTGCTCTCCTTCCCTGTGGCAGGGTCAGCAGCCCCCCAGAAAATTCAGATTTAAGGTGTTTTTTTGTAACCTGCGAATTTGGGGGCCCACTGTGTCAGCACAGGGGAAAGCTAATGATTGGTTTTTAAATCGGCAAGGATTTCCAAAAGCAATAAAACGTCTTAAGAGTTTGCATGCTGGAATCTCATAATTGCAGAGCAAGGAGGTACTTGAGTGATCATTTATTCCAGACTGGTTCAGGAAGTCTAGGCTTGGAATATTCCTGATGGAAAGCTCTCCGAGTTCTGTTCAAATACCATCACTGAAAGTATTCCCCACCCAAGACCACCCATTTCACTTCAGGGCTGATGGGGGCTTTCAGTCCCATGATATCTAAAGAGTCAGCATTCTCCATCCCCAGACATGGGGAAGCCCTGTCTCAGGCCTGTGTTACACACCTTGCCTAAAGTACCTGTGCATAACCTGTGTTAACAGCCCTCTTCTGTTACTCATGCCCGCCTCCAGCCGTCCAGAGGCAGTTTGGTGAGAAGCAAACCCACGAGCCCCTGGCGTGCAAAGGGTGCACCCCAGAGTTGAAAGCCCGTGCAGTGTCTTCACGAGTCAAGGGGCCAGCTGAAGAGACCAGCGGTTGGAGCTGGGCTGCTGCACGCAAGGTCTCGGCTCCTCTCTCTCCCATGCGTCCAGTTTGAGAGCAGGTGTTCAGGACTCCAGCCTTGGTCACTGATTAACTCAAGCCAATGGGGGATAGCTCTGTCCCTGCTGCTTAATCACAACTCCATCTACTCCGTCCCATCTGGTTGGGAACAAGTGCTCTTCTGTTGCCCTTTTGGCAAGAGACGTATTATTTCAGCATAAGAACCTAAGAACCTAAGAAGAGCCCTGCTGGATCAGACCAGAGGGCCATCTAGACCAGCTTCCTGTATCTCACAGTGGCCCCACCAGATGCCTCTGGGAGTGCACGAGACTAGATCTCTGTCTCCTGATACCCCTCCCCTGCATCTGGCCCTTGAAGTACCCTGGTTTTAAGCCTGGAGATTACACACCTCCATCATGGTTTGTAACCTGTGAGGGACTTTTCCTCCAGACATCTGTCCAACCCCCTTTTGAAGGCATCCAGGCCAGACGCCATCACCACACCTTGTGGCAGGGAGTTCCACAGACTAACAACATGCTGGGTTAAAAAAAATATTTTCTTTTGCCTGTTTTTACTCTCCCAGCCCTCAATTTGAGTGTATGTCACCTAGTTCCGGTATTTTGTGATGATACCAGAAGAGGTTTGAAGAGGATGATGGGAGTTGTGCTAGCCTTGTTCGATGGGCCTGCCAGCCACTATCCCAGCTTGCATCCACACAGAGTTCTGGATCAGGTGTGGCCCCCTTGCCTTGCTTGTCGGGGAAAATCAAATTTCAAAGGAAAACAACATCATGGGTCATGAGCAGCACCCTAGTTGGAAATTTGCAAGATTTATGCTTTGACCTCCACTGCACTGTAAACTCCATTAGGCGAAACCTTGGGCATATCCTGCTTTCTCTCCTCGCCTACCTCACAGGGTTCTTATGAAGACTAAGGTAGGGAGAAAGAAAAGCCACACTCATTGCCTTGAACACACTGAGGTAAAGGCACAAGAGAAAGGCAAGCAATGAATAATAATAAATAAACATTGCAGGCGGGGGAGGGGAGGCTGGCTTAAAGGATGAAGGGAAGAGATATTTATTTGCATACATTTCTATGCCATGTTCCCCCCATGAACTCAAGACAACATAAACAGCTCTTCTTCTTTCTACATGGCTGAAATTAGGAATTACCAAAGCTGAGCAACTTGGTTTTTTGGGGGGCATGGCTCCCAGAATCATGCAGAAGCAGCTTGTCAAAGTCCCAAATAGTTTTTCAGAGGCGGCCCTGGTATCTTAACTGTAGACGATAGAGATGCTCAGAAGGAAGCACTCTCAGGGTGGGTTCCTCCCGTGGATCTGGTTAAGAGCCTTGCTGGTTGAGCAGACAGCTGCTCCATGGTTCATCAGCTGGGCTGATTGCATTTCCCCAGCAGGGAGTAATCTTGGCTCATTCCCTTCCACTTTGTTTTCCAGGCACAGTTCAGAAGGGCTTGCATTGGTCTGAAAAAGGCATTTGGAGGTCTGGGGGCCAAAGGTATCTGAAAGACATCCTTTTGCCTATATAAACCTCCCCCTTGGTCACCTGGACCATCAGGTCTTCTGCTCCAGGTACCCTTTCTTAAGGCAGTGATGGCAAAACCAGACCTTCACTCAATGGCTCTGCTCTTGCCCGCAAGAACCAGTGCAGCGCAGTGGGTGGGTATCATGCAGGACTAGAGCCTGGGATCAAATCCCACTCAGTGGTAGAGTTTACTGGCTTGGCTCAGTCATACCCTCTGAGTTGACCTACCACACAGGGCTGTTGTGAAGATGAGCTGGATAGAGGAGATCTGTGTACACTGATCTCGGCATTTTGGAGGAAAGATGGTTAGTGACGGTAATGAATTAGGAAATGCACCCATTCCCCCTCTCCCAAATAAACTGACAGAGGAAGGAATGATGTGACTTGTGGAAGAACTACGGGTATTTTGCTCTTCTCCCTCCCTTTATTCATGCTGCAAGACAGGCCCATGAAGATCAAAACCATCCTACCCACCAGGCAAGGCTCCTGTCTGGGACCTCCTTCCCCACTGGTGGGTTGGAGAGGTACAATCATTCATGTTTTCAAAGGAAGAACTTTGCAACAGATCACCCTCCCTCATTTCGTCCATAGCATGGGGAACATGCGAACACAACAGAGATTCTGCCCTCTGAAATTTTGGAAGGAGGCCCCCTACCCAGTGGCTCTGTAAGTGAGATGGACTTAGAAAGGGATCCATCCATGTGTGGCACAAAAATCATGATGATGAGGATGAATGATGATGAGTACACTGCCAGTCCAGTTTGTGCATGTGCAGTATTATTCAATGAATATTCATCTTTTTTTTAGTGTTTTCCGTCTGGTCCAGGCCGGGCATTGGGGAACACCCACGCGCGGAAATGCTTTAAATCGTGCAAAGCGGGTAAAAAGAATAACCAATTAACAAACCAACAAAACGATATTTTTCTGCAAAAACTCGTGAAAAAGGAAACGAAATGAACCGGACCTCTCAAGGAAACAAAACGAAACATCGTTTTTTTCGATTTGTGCCCATCTCTACCATCCATCCATGAGATGCCCCGTCCCTCTTAAGATCTTTCTCTGCAGTGTCCTCCTGTTGGTGAGCTCCTTGGCAATATCTTCTAGGTTGGTTCTGCAACACTGTTGACATCAAATCTTGTTTTTCTTCTCCGTCCTTTTGCTAAGGCCCTTGGCCAGGTGCAAGTCAAGACAGGTCTCCTCAGCTTCTTGTGATCCTCTTTCTTCTCCTTTTCCTCCTACCAGCATTTCTCCTTATTATTCCCAGTATGACGGCGATGATGATATTTCCTGCCTAATCCCACTTTCTGGATTAGGTTTCTTTTTGTTTATGGTATCCATCCGTCCGATGGTCCATTCACCTACATAGAAGTAAACTACTGTGTTCAACTGGTTTTCCTCATAAGTAAGAATACATTGCACTACATCCTTGCATTCTTCAGCTTTGTTTTTGGCCTTAGTCTCCTATTCCAGCTGCTTCGTGGAATGCTCGACCTGTGGAGGAGCTTCAGAAAGCACAGAAAAGCATTGGTTTCTGGGGAGGAATTTTAGAATGCCCTCCTCTATAATTGTGCATTACTCCAAGTCTGTCCAAGCTAGCCTATGATTCTGAAATACAGTTTCCTGATAGCAGTCTTTGGTGGACCCCATCTGTTTGTGTTTCAACTTAAAATGATCCATCCTTCCCATTTAAGAGCTGCCTTGAATCTTTCTGGCCCATGTCGAGGGCATGAAATTTTGGGGGGACAAATTGTTGAGATGCAATATAGCACTTTGTTCAGCTTTCGCGGATGGGTACCAAGAGTTAAAATAGACTGTATTGAAGACAGGGACCTTATCAGCAATGTCTGCATCACCCCAAGCCTCACAGTATGGACAGACCTTAGTCTTATCTTTGGCCGTTATATTTTGTAGTTTGTGTCTTGTCCGTTGCTGCCATCTTGGGTACTTAGCAGGGCCTTCCTTCTTTTACTCTTTTACATTTTTATATTTGGGGGATTGGGTGGGAGGCGGTGGCGTTCTTTATTGTTGTTTTGCTGTTGGGAACTGCCCAAGGTACTGTCAATGCCACTAGATGGTGAGGTATAGAAATATAATAAACAAATGCAAATTTAAATTTTAAATTTGAAACATGGCGACCAAGAACAATCAGCTTGGAAGTAGAGATGGGGAAGGTTGCCGTCCCCCCTTTTTTGTTTTTTGTGTTTTGTTTTGTTTTGTTTTGTTTTGTTTTTTCTTCAACAGAACGGAACAAAACAACACTTTTTCCTGACTCTGGATGGAAACAATGCAGGATAAAGGATAAAGCAACGCTCCAGAGTGAAACCCCACCTTTGACCGCTTCCTTCTCTTCTCTCTCCCTACTAACCTCTCTGTTTCCATCTCAGCTGCGTTCCCTGTCCAGATCACGGGGACCGCCAGCTGTTCTAAAATGGAGTTTGGAGGTGGGCCCTCGGCACTGGCGTGACAGCAGATCGGAAGAGAGGAGGTGCCAGAAGGGTCGGTGTCAAAGGTTGGCAGAGAGCGCACACGTGTGCCGGCGAGACACAGGGGCTCTCGGTTGCTGGGGGCCTTTCCCCCTCCCCAAGGGCCCAAGGGGGTTCCGTGTCTCTCCTGGAGCTTGGAGATCTGTTTGGTGTTCCTCCAGCAGAACACTCAGCAAGCAGATGGCAAAACACATCGTCCGAGGCTTGAGAAACAACATCTCCGAGTTGCAGGAAGGTTATGAGTGGGAGAGAGGAAGGCGCAAGTAAATATCCCTCCAGATGTTCGGCCGAGACCCAAGAGACGCACAGCGGCAGGGTGGGCTTGAGAAGAGACACACTTGTCATTGTTTCTGTCTTTTTTTGTGTGGATTAACCTTTTTTGTGGATTAACCTTCCTGTTTGGAAGGGTGTGATGACCACGGATGACATCTATGGAGCTAGTCCTGTGGGCCTCGTCATTTTAAGGGACACTTCCTGACACTTCCTTGCACTGAAATCATCTGTCGACCAGAACATCACATATTTTTCTTTGTTGCTGGCAAAGAAGGGAGAAAAAGAGGACAGAAACGCTCAGAGAGAGGGATCGGCTGGAGAAGATTCTTTTAAGGGGCCTATATACTTCCACTTGGGATGGGGGGGGGTGCCTCTCCAAAGCTCCTTCAAGCATTTATACTTGCAAGCAAAGCCTCCCAACCTGACTAATCAGAAAACAGAACAAGGAATTTGCAGACTACGGTGGATGTGAAAAGTTCCTGCTGGGACAATCAGATGCTATGCAGTGGTGGCGATAAAGGATATCGCCGTCCAGATGTTTTGGACCACAACTCCCAGAATTCCAAGCCTATATTTCCAATGACAAAGAATTGTGGGAGTTGTAGCCCAAAACATCTGGAGTGCCAAAAGTTCACCACCACTGCAGGCCTAAGCAGTTTTCTGGATGGAAGGGTGTGGGATTATGTTAGCATAACTCGTACAGACAGCATGTGTTGCTACAATGCCTTGTCATCTCCCTAGGTCAGGCATGTCCAAAGTCAGGCCTGGGAGCCAAATGCAGCCCGTTTTCAAATTCTGAGTGGCCCGCAGCCTCTTCTCCCCGCTGGCTCAGCCTGTCGTGCATCCCCACCAGCTGGCTCTTCCCCATACCGGATGGAGGCATCAGCTTGCAGTTTTATGTTTGGCCTGCCCTCCCTGCCTCTGTCCACCACGGCTCCCCAGCCACCTGCCCAGCCTACCCACCCCAGGCTCCATTGCTGCTGCGTCCTCCTTTCCTCCTTGCATGTTATAGAGTGTTGTCCAAAGTCCGGCCTGGGGGCCAAATGCGGCTGAATGGTCGGCCCCCACACATTTTCACCTTGTCAAATCTGGCCCTCCTTGCAAAAAGTTTGGACATCCCTGCCCTAGGTGTATTAAAATATGTTTCACATTGGGACACATTTGGGACTGAACTTACATATTCCCATTTGAGTTTCCACATCACATGCATTCCTTTGATTTCATTAGAAATGGCAGTTATGCCTTCCACAAAGTCCTGTGATAGAGCTGAGCAAAGCCACTGCCATGCCCTCTTCAGCTTTTCTCCTCCTGTCTTCTGCCAAATGATTGAATGCCGCAGTCTTGCGTCCATTGCATCAGATGCTCTTTCTTAAAACTTTGAACCAAGTTGGAGACAAAATTGCACTCTCCCAGTGTCTCATCCCTGTTAGGACGTAACATAATACCTCCGTTTCTACCCATAGCACACACACACACACAAAATGTGCTGCTCAGATACTGCCTCATAGCACTTAAAGCATGCTCTGGGCGGTTGGCAATTTAGCCATGCAGGTTACACGTCGCTCCCACCCGACTGAGCTGGACACCCAATTTCCTGACCTCAGAAGGATGGAAGGCTGAGTCAACCTTGAGCCGTTCACCTGGGACTGACTCCAGGTCGTGAGCAGAGTTTTGGTTGCAGTACTGCATCTTAACTGCTGCACCGCAAGACTCCTTAACCACTGCACGACATCTTCTTCTCTCCCTTTCTCAGGATATTGGGAGAACTTCCTGGATCCATGAACATTCGTTGCCTCCATTACACACAAGTGGATGTAACTGTCCTTGCCATGCTCTGCTTAAGCTGAGATCTGCAATGTTCATTTGAGACCCTGGTTCAATTCAATTGTAGTGATGGTAATTCCCCACTGTGGAGCCCTGTAAAAAGCTGACGTATAATGAACAGGTACAAGATGACATCCCATTGTTTCACCTTTCTCTGCCCTCATTTTCACCACTCTCTGTGTGCTGATGGGAAGCTACACAGAGGCTCTTGGTGGGAATTAAAACCCTCATTTCCCAGGATCATGTTGCGTTCTATCTGCAGACAGAGCTAGGTGACACATTTAGCACAAGTTTTGGATTCCCTTAGGAGAGAATCATGCACTTTATCCTTGCATGAGTTCACTTAATTCTACGTGCTGAAGAACAGTTTGCAGTTATTTCTTGATTAGTCACCCGAAGGCAAGCACAAGATTCATTTGCAAGTTTGTTTGCTTGGGCGCAAAGATTTAAGGAATGTAGTGTCTGGAGGGAAAAGGTTGCAATGCCAGGAAATGTGCATTTCCCCAAAGGAATGATCTCACCCTCCATTGTTCTCCCAGAAGTCACGTCTGCTGCCAGATTGAAACTTATTTGAGGCTTGTAAAAGCCAAACTGCTCTGTTTCGTGAACAGAATTTTCTGGAATTCCTAGACTTGGTCCTTTTCATCCTGGATCACCTCCCCCCGCCCCCGGTGTCCTTACTATTTCTTCGTTCTATTCTGGGGGAGGGGGCAGTTGGAATACATGCATAACATATTTTCCATGGTAGCACTAGGAGCTGTCCAACAGGAATCCCCCAAGGAGATTTGGAAGGAAGGAAGGAGGGAAGGAAGGATGCTGATAATGGATGAATGGAAGGAAGGAGGGAAGGAGGGAAGGAAGGAAGGAAGCTCTGTCTTATCTCTGTAATCAACTCTTTTTGGCTCAGCCAAACCCCCTCTCTGTCAGGGATGAAAACTGCGTTTTCTCTTTTCTTTCCCTTCTCTGAATGCCCCCCTCTCTCTTTCTATGTTTCTATCCTTAGGAAGGCATTTGGTTGAGACTAATTGAATTTTCTGCCCAAGGAAAGAAAGACAAGACAAGCCGTGAGTTAAATGCCCTGACTCAAGGCATGGTGGGGAAGACGGAGCCATGTTAACCGGTGCCGGGCTTGGCCCCCATGCTTAACAAAACCATTCGCTTCTGTCCCCCTCTTGTTCAGGAGGAGGGGGGAGGAGGGGATATTTATTCTGTCCTTTTCTCCAGGTTTCCCTTTCAGGTCATCAAGTGCCCCCCGCAACAACCCACCCGCCCCCAGTCCGGGCTGCTTTTGTGCCAACAGCAGCTGGTAGGTTGCAAAAAAGAAAGGTTCCCCCCCCCCATTGTCCCTGGACACACTTTCACACTTCTTTACAGGACCAGCAAGGGAGTGTTGGGTGGTGGGGGTTAGGCTCTCCCCCATGCCTTCCCCACCTTGTCACCCTTCATTTCCATGGGAGGGGGGGCATTATATTAGGCAAAGGAATGAGCACCCGGGGGGGGGCTATCACAAAAGGCGGCTCAGTAGTCGAAACAGAAGGGAATGGAATGACGTGTGTTCCTTTCCCCACCGTTTATTTTTTACTTTTTTTGGGGGGGGGTGCTGTTGGAGAGCAGATGGTGCTGACGGGAGAGGTGGGGCCAAGGGCAAGATTTCATTCACGGAAAGCTTGCTTTGAGTAACCAGATGAAAGGAGAAAGGCAGAGAGAAAGAGAGAGAGAGAGATAATGGGAGGGAATATAACAGCCTCCCCCCTAAAAACACAATCTCCCACGGACCCACACATAAGAGTTTGCGGAGCCATTTCTTCCCCGTAAAAGGAAAAAGAGTCCAACAAAGACATCTCTTCTCTTCAGCCACCGCCATTCAAGAATCAAACCTCATTCATTCCCACATTGGCCAATATGGAGTCTATTTTTGCGTGTTACGGTCACAGACTTAGGTCTTTTTTTATTCTGGAGGAATGCAGTAAAGATAACATGGGGTGTGACAAACACACACACACACACACACACACACACACACACACACACACACACACACACACACACACACACACACACACACACACACACACACCGAGAGAGAGAGAGAGAGAGAGAGAGAGAGCAGCATCTTAAGTCAGACACTTGACATGGTTGCACAAGCTCTTATAAGTACCAGTGATTTGCCCTCCACATATGCCAATGTGTGGCAGCACAAAATCTCCATAGGATTCTGACCAACATGCTGCCTCTCATTGCCACTCATGCATCAGGGTCCTGGTACCAATGTCTTTGACCTTTAAAAGGTCACCTACTTGCCCAAACTGAAGAGTAGATGGAAAGTCATGCTTCTCACCTTGTATTCACCCCAGCACTTTCTCCACCTGGCTGGAAATCCCCAGGAAAGATCTTGGGCTTTAAGAAAATAACGAGGTGGGGAGGTGGAAGAGCAGCATCAATCATTAGGAAAGAAAGCCACCTCCACCACTTGTTTTCATTGGGGAGATAAGATGGAACCCTTTGTCCGTCATGACTCTGCCACAGCTAGAGCCTCCGCCTCATTCAAGAGGAATTGGGTGCTACCATTTCAGGTCTGGCTTTCCTATGAGATACAGAGCCCTGAATGAGACCTGGAGAGGGCTGGAGCAAGAAGGACCCTTAACACAAACTGGAGATGGGCACAAACCACCAGTTGGGTGGTTCGCTCCAGTTCATTTATCAGTTGAACAGGGGATTGGCCCTTCCCAAACTCCCCTTCTCTGGTGTGCAGCTACTCAGAAGCAGCACCCACAGGGCAGGGAAGCTGGGGGCGCTCCTTCTGAGTGGGCCCCCACAGGAGGAGGCGGGGCTGGGAAGTGCCAAACACCTGATCAGCGAACCAGCACGAACCAGCAGTTCACGCCTATCACTATCAGGAACTGTTTAATAATGAGCTCAAGCAACACTGTCCAAGCATGGGTTGCAAATAGCAAACAGGAAGATGTTCTCTTTCTGATCTTCACCAGTTTGCTTCAGGATTAGGTTCTCTGACACACATCATTAACATTTTTCTTAGCGGGGAACAGAAAAGCCAAGAGATATTCACCCTCCCTTCTACAGAAAGTCATTTCCATCTTTTTCAGTTTCCTCCTCCACCACCACCAGTCAAAAATGAGTTTGGGAGAAAGAGAGAGATTTTGAGGGAACCACTGGAAGAAGATGTGAGACCAGGGGCACTGGGGTTGATCAGGTCTGCTCCCAGGGTCTGTTTTTTCCAAACTGACTCATCTTTGAAAACTTAAATATTTACAATATCTTGGCAATATTTATAATGAGCCTATCCTGCAAACAAGAGGCCTCAAACATTGTGCAATTCCCTTGGGGAGGTAGGGTTGGGGACTCTCTTAGACTCGTGATTTCTATCACCCCCATCTTTGAAGCTCCCTCCCAAGGTGAAAGAAATATGCCTTTTTCCTCCGAAATGTCGTGCGCCGCTTCCACTGGGCTCATGGCATTAAGGAAGTGCGTAGGTGGGAGGGCGGGCGGGCTAGCGTCCATTCCGGCACACATGTATGTGTTTGCATATATCTACATATCAAGCCAAGAGAGGAAAGAAAACATGTAGTGGAAAAAAAGAGAGATGATTTTGAACAAAGCCTGAGAATTTCTTTTCGTTTTAAAGAACAAGCGCAATGAGATCCTGAAGCCATCCATCCTGCCCAGAGTGATGCCCTGGGTTCCAGAGCATCATCCTATTCCCCCATCCAGTCACAGAGGGCCTTGACAAGTTGTTGTCATCATCGCTTATCATTCATCACCTAGTTAACTGGCCGTCTCGGAGCTGTTTTGCAGGTAGGCTGCCCTGATTCAATAGCTTTGCTATTGTGGTAAGTATTTCTCTCTTCCCTTGGCTTTCAGCAGCTGGTTTGCCACGAGCGGAACATGATTTCAGGAATTACAGGCGGTTTGGGGCGTGGTGTGCACAGACCCAAGGGGAACCTTGACACGTCGGAGCTTTCCAAGAGTGAGGTAGGGCTACCTCTGTTCCGAAATGAACCGAGGGAATTATATGGTTAGCTGATGATCTGCAAGCCCCAGGAATGAAAAAACAGATCATGTTTCTTGGGCTGTCCACAGAAGTTGAATCCTGAGTCCTGTAAAATTTGTGCTCCAACTTTCCCACACTTACAAGGGATGTTTCTTTTCCCTTCTGCCCCCTCCCCGCCACCGGTTCCTGATTCTGCCCCTGCTTTTGGCAAGGGATGCTTGTTTTATAATGCCAACGAAGGTCTCCAAGCAATGATCAGAGGGATTAATGGTGCTCTATGTCTTGGAACAAGCCCCGGTCTGCTGGAAGGTGGTCATCGTTGCTGCCAACACCAGCAAATTCATGTGGCAAGCAAAGCAGGGCCTATTTGGAAAGAGATGGGGGTCACAAGGCTTGCAACACTACGAGGGTTAATGGTGCCCAGGCCGTATGCACTGAAATGTGCCTCTCAGGATCAGAAGGGAAGGCTGTGATTTCGAAGGAGTCTGGATTCTCACACTGTGACCAAGTGCATGCTCTGCTTTCTTTGCAGCCCTTCAACATGGCAGCATGATCAGGTCCTTGTCAGTTCAGAGGTAGGCTGGTGCAAGGTGGCGCTGATAAATCGGCCTCCCCGCCACCAGCAGCCTTCTTTGCTTCGATTCAATACTTGAGCCTTTGGGAAAAGCGAAAGCAGGCAGCCGAGAAATGCAGAGCTCTAGAGAAGCCCACTGTTTGGGGACTTTGGAGGGGGATTCTGGGCATTAGAATCCAAACATGGAACCTTCCCCCAATTCTGCAAGAGCTGCTTGTTTGAGTCTGTTGGTTTGGCATGAGTTACACAGATGCACAGGTTTGGACAAACGCACTCGCAGACAGACAGGCCTACCCTTCTTCCTCAAAGGTTCAGGAAACAGGACAAAAGGCATCACCACTGGCCAAGAGAACCCCCTGGTCTGATGCCCCTGTTGTTTTCCTCTGCCACACTCTGCCCTTGGCAGTGGGGTTGGCTTCAGAAGGATGCCTGCATCCAAGTGCCATCACCGAGGTGTGGTCTGTTGGGGGGGGGGTCTTCCTTTCCCCATCAGTTTCCTCCTCTTTTTTGCGTTCTGGCCATATTTTAGGAAGCAAGGGAAACACCCCTTTCCTGTTTTGCCCCCCCCCCCCAGTGAAGATACCCCCCCATGGCTTTTGCAACATGATTGGATGCCATCTAGCAAAATTCAGCCACAGTCTCTCCCTTGTAAGTTTACTTGGGAGTGGGGGGGCATGTCTGGAAATCGGTGTGAGCACACAGCTCAAGTTGTGCTTGTATAACAGCAATAAAACAAACTCTCCTGGCTATACAAGTAGTGCAAAAAAAGCAGTTCTTCTGTAGCAAATGCTGAACAGGACTGGAAGCCCTTGGGTCTAATCTTGTTGTACCATGAAACTTGCTTGGTCTTCTTGGGATTGTCCCTCTGTGCCCACCTGATCTACATCGCAGGCCTGTTCTCATCAAAAGAGAACGGAGAAGCTGCTTGACCCTCTTGGTGGCCTTGAGATGGTTGGGAATAAAACAGGGAATACATGTCGCTCATCCATTAAGGGAGAAACAATATAATTTCTTGGCTGCCCTACGGGTCAAGAAACTGGCCTATGCAAGGAAAGAATAGAGGGGTTTTGAAGCTCTGGATCCAAGGCGTGGGTGTCCTGTCTTGGCAGCCGCTCTGTTCGGTGACTTTCAGGCCACTCGTGTTTCCATGGTTTTCAAGGAAGTCGGAGCGAGACAAAACAGATGCATGTTTGGATCCCTTTCCAGCCAAATGATCTCCCAGTGGAGATATAAAATGTGTCAGGGATGGAGAGAGAAAGATGACAGATGCAGATCTTCCCAAGTCGACCAAGAGTTCTCTCTGGGGTGGGAGGCGAAAGAGGAGACATATTTTAAAAGCGAAGTCACCTTGGAGCCTTGCCAGGGGTACAATCCATCAAAAAGTAAATTAAAAACAATAACTCTCGCCCTAGCTGCCTCAATCAGAACCGAAAGATGTCCTGACCCGCATAAATTTGGCTTGTTTGCAGGCCTCACAAGCAAACTCTGACTCTCCTTGTTTGGGTGGATGGAAGGGGATTGAAGGCACTGGCATTGGCTGCACTCCGGTAGGGGGGGAAAATCCTACCGATCCTCAGTTGAAGTTGCTTTTATTTATTTTTTGTGCTGTCCCGTCTAGTGGCTGGAGTATCAGACTGGGACTCAGGAGTTGTTGTTGTTGTTGTTGTTGTTGTTGTTGTTGTTGTTGTTGTTGT
>JAHTLZ010000054.1:12179032-12196743 GCA_023846285.1 Phrynocephalus versicolor
GTGTGTGTGTGTGTGTGTGTGTGTGTGTGTGTGTGTGTGTGTGTGTGATAACAGTCGTGACCGACTCTTTGTGACCCCATGTCTATGGGGTTTTCTTGGCAGAATACTGGCATGGTTTGCCAGTTCCTACTCCAGGCGCCTACAGCACCTGGTATTCCCTGGTGGTCGCCCATCCAAGTGCTAACCAGAGCCGACCCTGCTTAGCTTCCGAAATCAGGTGATATCAGATGTGCTTTTAGGGCATCTAGGCAGGTCACATTTAAAATATAGTGTAGCACTATTCAGAAAAAACAATGGGAAATCACATGAGTGGTTCAGATGGCACCTTTAATAAGAACATAAGAGCATGAGAACATAAGAACATAAGAAGAGCCCTGCTGGATCAGGTGAAAGGCCCATCTAGTCCAGCTTCCTGTGTCTCACAGTGGCCCTGCCAAATGCATCTGGAAGCACACAAGACTAGATATCTGTCTCCTGATACCACTCCCCTGCATCTGGTCCTTGAAGTACGCCCGTTTTAAGCCTGCAGATGACACATCTCAATCATGGTTTGTAACCTGTGATGGACTTCTCCAGGAATCTGTCCAATCTGCTTTTGAAGGCATCCAGGCCAGGTGCCATCACCACGTCTTGTGGCAGGGAGTTCCACAGACTCACAACACGCAGGGTTAAAAAAATATTTTCTTTTGTTTGTTCTCACTGTCCCAGCCCTTCATTATCCCAGCTTTGAGAGAGCATCCTGTTTGGCCGTTGCTTTTGGACGAAATTCCATGGAGCAAAACCGAGCCACACCTGCGTAAACATGTCTGGGAGAGTTCTGTAGGAAATAATCCCTAGGACCCTGAAACAATAGTCACTTGCTGCCTGAAATATGAGGGTGTGGAGGGTGGGCGGGGAGGGTGGGATTCCGTTTGCCTCCTGCTTGCCATTTCTCGGTCTGTAGATGGAGACCTTTCCTGTCCCCAATCCTCTGATTCCCTTTGGTAAAGCTCAGAGAAGCAGAAGTCTCACCCAATGTAATGAGCAGCGCTTGAAGCTTGATGGCCTGTGACCTGTCATTTTCCAGAAACACCCACACATCACTCACGAGGCGCGGAAAGTGTAGCAAAAAAAGGCTGCTGCCTCCCTCCAGGCTCTGAACGGCCTGGCATCTCTACGTGCTGGATGCCTCATAAGTCCTTGTTCTATTTACCACAAGAGATAAAAGGCTCCTTGGGAAGGTCCTTGGGGGAGAATGTCAAGCACATCTTTTCATTGGAAATAACTTCATTTTTGCTGAAAGTATCGGGCTAGGGTGGAAAGACCTTTGTGAAGAAGTAATTGATCCCTGGCTCTCCCTGCACCAGGCGAGTACAGTAGGCATTTAAAAAAAAAAAAAACATGAACACAATCCTATTTCCATCCAGACATTCGCCTGCAAAGTCCAGCCTGGCTATGGGGTTCTGGTAAAAACCTATAATACTGGCTGTTACACAGTACCACATGAGGAATACTGCTGATTCCGTCAGGTATGGCAAATTACTACTGACTAAAAGCAAGGAGATCAAACCTATCCCTCCTGAAAGGAATCAACCCCGAATGTTCCCTGGAAGGACAGATTTTGAAGCTGAGGATCCCTTACTTTGGCCACCTCATGAGGAGAGAGAACTCCTTGGAAAAGTCCCTGATGTTGGGAAAGATGGAAGGCAAAAGGAAAAGAGGACGGCAGAGAATGAGATGGTTGGACGGTGTCATTGATGCAACCAATATGGATTTGACCAAACTCCGGGAGGCAGTGGAAGATAGGAAGGCCTGGCGAGCTCTGGTCCGTGGGGTCACGAAGAGTCGGACACGACGGAACGACTGAACAACATCAACAAAATCTCCCCTTGATGATTTTGGGCTGCATACAACTAGTTCACATCATGTACGGCTTTGCATAAATCACGAAACCCTCTTCAATCAGCAGCAATTTGCCACGGCTACTTCTGTCACCCTAGTTGGGCATGGGGACCCGCGCACCAGGATCTCAGTCTGTGAATTGCATGCCAACAAAACACACAGCAAGTTTGATTCCCCTGATGCCCCTGATGCAAGGAGACCATGGACGGATGTTCCATGTTTCAGGGGCTGAGGGCCTAGGAAGCAGATTTTGGGCCACCCTCAAACAAAAGGATCCTAATACATCACAATACAATGTTCCCTCTGACACCTGACCCCACCCCACCTGCTGTGAGGATTGTAGCTAAGCTCAGGAGGGACACAAAAGTTGGTTGGTGGGGGCTGATGGCCGGCTTCACCATTTGACTGTTCAAAAAACTCCCAGTCCTTTGGCCCTGTGAATGTGGACTTCATGGTGCTTCTTTGAAAGCATGACTCTTCCCAAAGCTTCCTCTACACATCTTGTTGCTTCCAGTGCCCGGAGACCCCTTGTCGTTACACTGTACTATTTAAATTTGTAGACTGCAATCCCAGGATCCTCCTAGAAGGACATGTTTGTGCTTCGACAGATGCTACTTCACCACCACCTTGTGGCCCTGGTACCCATCCCATCACCCCTCTCCAGATCAGTCCAGCCCGATTTTCTATCCCACCTCCAAATCCCACACTCATCTAACTCTTGAGGCAGGGTGGGTGGGTGGGTGGGTGGGGAATGAAATTTCTCCTCATTTCCATGACATATCCTTGGCATCCTTCCACCAAAGATGAACTCTCTCTCTCTCTCTCCCTCTCTCTCTCTGGCATCCACATTTATACTGTCCATTAATCTGGAATCCTGGGACTCGGACCGTTGCAGTACAAGAGACCTTTTGGTAGTGGGCAGCATATAAGTTGTAAAAATAAATAAATAAATAAATAAATTGATGGTGACACAACATAACGGGATGAAGCTCAACCATGCCATTATGGCTGCCCACCAGACTCAACAGAAGAGCTTGTCAGGCGCTCCTTTAACACCCTCTTAAACACTGATTTTCCAAAAGAGCCAGGGAGATTTGGTAGGGTGTTTTTTTCTGTTGTTTTTATGTTTTCAACAGAGCCCGGCTAATTAAAAGCAAGTTACTTGTCTAAGATGAGAAAGATCAGCCATTTCTACTTCTGCTCAACAGGGTGTGGAAAGATGCATCGCCTCATATTTGTCCCCTTGTCAATCCAATGGGGAAGAGGTCTGCCAATCACAGTAGGGAGTACCAGAAAGCCAGAGATGAAATATGTCTGTGAAGATTCTCAGTCATCCAGGTGAGTTTATCGGGAAGTTGATTCATGGCTACTGGACTTCTTTTTCTTGAGAGATAGAAACGTTTTGCTGCTCATCCAAACAGCTTCATCAGTGCAGTGCAGTGCAGTGCAGTGCAGCAAAACGTTTCTATGTCTCAAGAAGAAGAAGTCCAGTAGCCATGAATCAACTTCCAGATCCATTTATGAAACCTTGAAAAGATTTTGACATTTCCTAGACAATAAAAGACATTATAGGGAGAGAGCTCGGTGTGGACAGGCACAAGCTGGTCTAGAGTGCACTAGACATGTTCACAATACAGCATGCAGAAATCATGCCCCCCCAATCCAAATTAAAGCATCATCTCTGAAACCCCCACTTTTGAAAGCTCTAAATTCCTTGAAATTAGATTTGTTTATTGAAACTATGTTTGTCCTTTCAGGAGTTCCACTCACACTCTTTTTACAAGGCTTAACTATGGGCACTCTTGGATTTAGGAATGTTAACTACACATTATAATTAATCTATGATGAGAAGTTGAGATAGCATCAGCATTCCAGAAATGTGATTCCAGCAGACCATCATGTCCAAGAAAGCAGTTTTGAAAACAATGCCTAAGTTTATATCTCAAAGATGAATCATAAAGCAAAGCAGTTTGCATTGCAAACTATGGGAGAGATGAAAATCTCCCTCCGTGGGAATCAGATGCTTTCCACCATTAAAGAATTCCTTCTTCTAATGATGTGCTGTCTATAACTGAAAATGGCAAATGATGCCTCGTTGATTGTGTGTGTTTAAAAATGCCCCTCTAGCAGAAGATGGCTTCATAGCACTGGTGTGCTTCCAGTGTGCTGGAGGGAGCAAGGCAAGGCCTATTTGAATGTTTTGGTCTTATATGGCTGCAACCAACTTAGATCATATTCACTGGCCCTAGTAAATAAGCAATTTGTGATGTTAATTGCCAGGAGCAACAGCAGAGGGGGCGAAGGGGCCCCCAGAAGAAAAAGGAGGAGGCCAAAATGCATTTCAAAGCACAGAGAAATAAAAATGAAGTGTCAGCAAACACTGGTCATCTGGGGGAGAGTCCCCTGTTTCTCTTCCACTTTGCTTCCCACGCTCTGTGCAGGAGCTTAAGCACTGGGACGCCTGCTTGCCATCTGCAGAGAGAAGCCCTCCTCGGCTTTCTGCTTCCCATCTGTGTTGAGCAGCTAGCCAGTTTGACAGATGAAAAACTGCAACCTCCGTCTTGGGTAATTTGCCAGCCCTTCCCGATGAGAATTGGCTTTCTCTGAAGTCCCGTTAAAAATAATAATAATAATAAAATGAAACCCCTGCACGATATTTTTGGATCTCCATCAGCTCAGGGAAATTGCTTCCCACCCTTTTAGTGCTTTGCTCTCGTTCCCTTTGAAAACTGGCAAGATGCAAGCCTGAGGATATTGCTTGGGTGGCTGCCTTTTTTAAAAAGGTAATTGCAAAAAAAATGACTTGACCGTTGCGATGGGGTGGGAGACCAGAAATAATTTTTAAAAGCAAACACAAACCAGCCTTTAACACAGAAGGTTCTCCTGGATCCCACGGGAAGAGAAAGTATAGCATTTCACCCCTGTGTTGTAAACGTACGTTAGGGAGCAGTCACTCACCATCCCCCCCCTGTACCCTTCGATGAGAATTCGCAAATGCTCCTGGTTATGTTGATTGATGCCAATGAACCGGTTCTGTCAGTTTTCATTCCTCACAAGGAGCAGGTCCTTTGTAAAGCCAACGGGTCCTGATTGCTTAGTCGAGACCGAGAAAGCCCAGAATTCCTTGAAGAGCAACAGGAGTAGTTTACTAAAGTATAATGTGGCTAGGAAAATCTGTTATGCCCCTACCCATTGCTGCTGGGGGAATCCTAAAAAAAATTATTTTATTTATTTATTTTAGAGTATTTTTTACCCCGCCTTTCTCCTTGGAAAAGGACCCAAGGTGGGCTTACAATAATGTGGGATAATGTACAGTCCAGTACAATTAAGACATGTTCAGGCATTGAGAACAGGGAACTGAGGGACATGTGGGGTGATATCCCACCAAATCAAACATCCTGGGACTTTGGCACTATAAAGCGTGGCTCTGTAACCACACAGTTTGCTCATAGAAGCAGCTAGCCTATTGTGTGGGATGGTATGGAATGGGGGGGGGCGTCCCAAAGATGCATTAAATAATCCAGGTGAACAGGAAGAATTTGGGATTTATAGAATCCTAGAATCATAGAGTTGGATGAGACCTCAAGGGCCATCCACTCTACTCCCCTGCCATACAGGAACCCCCATCACAGTTATTTTTTCTGGTCTTATGACTATAATTTAAATTGGCTGTGGGATTTTGAGATCTTTAAATTGAAAGAATTCAGCTGCTTAAAGGTGTTATCTGGAGGTAATTCTGGTGCATTTACTTAGCAGATCCCTCTTGGGTTTATTCCCCAAAGCATCTAATGTATGTATGGCCGTGCAGGCAGGCAGGCACATGCAGGTAGCAGTGGTGGCGAAGGTGCAACTAACACTAACACTAACCCTTGTCCTAACCCTAACCCTAATCCTAAAGTGCGACTTGCTCCTTAAGAGCCTCAATAGGTCAACAACAGGCCTGGAACTGCAAGACTTAACGGCCATGTGCTTCAACCTGTTTTGTCTAAAGCGTCAGCTCTGTGAAATACCATGAAAGGCATTCTTGTGATCATCCCAAGCCTTCACCGCTGTGGATGTTCCACCCATCAGCCCCACGGTTTCTAAAACAGAAGAGCAAACTGTGAAAAGATTGCAAGAGATGGAACTAGATGAACGAATTAAATTCCACCCATCATGTTCAAGTCGGTGTCATTCCATCCCATTTGTTTCTGGCATTAACATCCCATTTCTTGAAGAGTGGCCCAGCAAAAATCTTTTCAATTTGCAGCAAGGTTGAAACGCAAGTTTGCCTACAGTAATGAATCATTTGGTATGTCTGTGGATAATGCTCACAAATCCCCCTGGAAGGCACTTAAATTGCTTAAACTCTAAGAGCAATATCTTCTTTGAACAACCACACTCCTAAGTGGATTTTAAAAAATGGCGAGTTGCAATGGAGATTAGTGATGCCATTAACGATCCTAAGTAAAATAAAGTTTAGGTCCTGGAGAGATTATATGGCTCTCTAACCAAGGGCAGGTTTTTGTCTAAACAGAGCATGTTTCTAGTCCTCACTTATGAAATTGGCACATGGGAGAGACTGAGGAATTCAAAGGAGGACCAACTCGCTGTTTGAAAATAATAATGACTGCATGCCACCAAGGTGATGCTAAGCTATGGAGACCCTTTCCAAGGCTTTATAGATAATACACAGAAATGGCATCTGCTTCCCTTTTTCCGGGGGTGCCCTGGGACGGTGCAGCTTGCCCAAGGCCACCCAGGCTGGCTCTTCTCCCTAGAGACACAGTGGGAGAATCAAACTCCCAGCCAATTTTTTTAAACTGACTCTTTTATTTAAAATGGCAACTTGGACCCTTCCAACATCTTGCAAACCAGCAGCCAGGTTTCACCTTCTGTCTGTTTGTTCAACAGACGGCCCCAGAAATATTGCATCAGGCTGTGTCTAAAGACCTCCCATCTGCCCTGGAGATGGCGATCAGTCCTGTCTTTCTTTTTTTTAAATGAGAGCTCCTGCCTTCTCTCCCCATTTAATATGCTTCAGATCTCTGTCGCCCAGCTGTAACTACCGTGTTGGTTTAAAATGTGTTCAGCCCACTTTTGGCACGAAGTAGATGCAGTTTCCAGCTGGCCGGTTGCCACCATATCCTGCCGCTCTCCGTGTGTGGTAAAAGTAATTAGACTGTCCAAAATGCAAACATCCAGCATCAAAGGTTCTCTGGATAAGCTGAACCAGATCCCAATGGACAGAAGCTTCTGGCTGGTACAACCAGGGACTAGGCTGATTGGGAGTATTCTGAACCATCCCCCCAAAGTAACTTTTCCAAATCCTGCAATCTCTCAGCCCAAGCACACCGAAAAGCAGGGTTTCGGGGATAATAGTGAAAAGAAACATATAGATTGCCTGGAGGTCCCTGGTAGGGAAAAAATAGGATGTAATTCTGATAAATATATCTTAAATCAACTCTACACACTGAAAGTAAGCATGAGAGGTGCTGTTTGACACCAACAGTATAAGAAGAAATGTGGGAGCCCTTGAGGTCAACACCAAGGCTCTTTCTTCAATGGTTCCCAAAGTAATTCTGCACTTAATATGTACCTGGTGTGGTGTAGTGGATAAAGAGATGGGCTACGGCTCAGCAGAACAGGATTCAAATCCCTGCTCAGCTATAGAAACTCACTGGAGCCTGCGTGTGATGGGTAAAACCACTCATAAGAACATAAGAACATAAGAACATAAGAAGAGCCATGCTGGATCAGGCCAACGGCCCATCTGTCCAGCTTCCTGTATCTCACAGCGGCCCCACCAGATGCCTCTGGGAGCGCACGAGACGAGATCTCTGTCTCCTGATACCATTCCCCTGCATCTGCCCCTTGAAGTACCCCGGTTTTAAGCCTGGCGATTACACATCTCCCTCATGGTTTGTCACCTGTGTTGGACTTTCCTTCCAGGAATCTGTCCAATCTCCTTTTGAAGGCATCCAGGCCAGATGCCATCACCATCTCCTGTGGCAGGGAGTTCTGGGACAAAGCTTTCCTGGTTCAATCTGCAAATTGTAAAGACTTTTAAAAGAAGCAAAGGAGGAAAGCACGTTGCCTTTCATTGAATCACTTTCCCAACCAATATTGCAAAGGGAGGCTCCGTTCAACAGGAGCTGAACAGATTGTGAAGTGAGAGTCATAGTCAGCACAGCCTCAAATGTTTTCTTTTGGAAATGTACAGGAGACTTAAGCATCAGCCAGAAAGTGGACTCCTGTGCCATATGTGATAAGCAAACTGTGCAACAGGCGAAGCGTTCACAATGGCAGAGGTGTGCCCAAAGGTGAACGTTTCATCTGCAGTGTTGTTTCTCTGGCAACTGGCAAGCTATGTCCAAAGACACAGGAGCCCTGCCAGAATAAAAAAGTTGGCAACTTGCTGCTGAGGCAGTCCCCAGGCTGTAGCCCAGAACGGGGCGTTCACCAGAGGCCAACCGAATGTTGGCGTTTTACACTTGTCTTTGTTTGGTACATCTTGCTGTACATTTGCGTTGTTTCTTAAATTGTTTCTTGTCCTTGTTCCCAGTCCCTCGGGATGGTCTTGTTTTAGGATGAGGCACAATTTAAACATTCTAAAAATGAAAATGAGGCAGTAATACAGTCATTGCTGGAGATTACTAAGCTCCAAAAGGAAGATTTTGGAAACAAATGGCAAAATTGTAAAAATCTGCAGATTGGATACTACTGAGCACCCGTCTCTTAGCAAAAGAGGGCTTGGGGGGGGTTGGGGAGGTGTGAAAATATAATTGCTCCTTGCAGGTCTTCCTAAAGAGATTTGTGCAGGCTGAAAGGACCCATTTCGGTTGTATGCACTGGGACAAATGATTGTGTTACTCTGCAGTGGTTGTTTGTCTTTGGCGAACCATAAATGTGTTTGCAAGAGCCGTTAAAGAAATGTAGATCCAGATTTGTGTTCTAAGCCAAGAGGAGCAATGCCATGGTTTTTCATTTCATGTTCATTCCCCACCACCACCACCACCAAAAAACCCAACTTTTATGGCTTTGCTTCTGACTTTTTTTTTGTCATGAAGTCAAGGGCAGATTGAGAGAGAGAGAGAGAGAGAGAGAGAGAGAGAGAGATGATTGTGGATCACGCAACCCCTGACGGTGATCGGAAAAATACATGGAGATGTGTTCCAGCCACTATCTTCAAGGGGAACTGGGAAATTTCAGCATCAACCAGAGAAGGGGAAAAGTGCCACCAGCACAATCATCTCCAGATGGAAATGCAAGGGCTGTCGGTTCTGAGGGCTGGAGTGGGGATGTGTGTGTGTGTGGGGGGGTGTTCCTGGGAGGATGGCCAGATTTCAAAGTAGCCTCTGCAGCTGTACCTCTTAACGGCCCTTGGAATGATCTGCCACCACCGGCAGGAGACAGAAGTGCCGTGCTATGGAACAAGTCATGAGCTTATGCCCAGCTGAGTGAGATAGACCAAGGTAGGTCAGAGTGGCTTTCAGGAAGTGGCAGGTTTCCATCCGGGCAGCCTTTATGACTTGACAATGTCTCTACCCATTCAGGGTGAGAAGCAGTGGATAGAGAATTGGAAAAATTCGCCTACAACGTCCAGGATATAGCCTCTGTCTTGGTATGTATTTGCTTGCATAGGGAGTGAGTGTTGAAGACATGCACACGCACACGCACACACATTCAGACCTTTGACCCTTGCATTCTCATGGCCCAAAAGGCCCAACCAGGGAGATGAACGGCAAAGGATAAAAAAGTTGTTGTCCAAAATATATAGAAAGCCAAAAGTGCCCTGCCCATACATATAAGGGTTATGGAGAGCATAATATTGTATTTGTTTAATTTATTGTTCTAACTTTGAATATTGTTTCTTTTAATGCTATAAGTAAACCACTTCATATCCTTTTTAGGACAAAGGTGGCATATAGACATGATAGACAGACAGACAGGCAAAGAGAAAGTGTGTGTGAGTGTGTGTGTGTGATCCAAGGGGTTTGAACCTTTTTGAGGGCATGACTCAGTACCTTGGCTAGTGCCTTTAAAGTTCAGAGTAAAATTCAGAGCAGATTAGTAATCTGTGGGGGTTTTAGAGTCATTGGCCCTCCACTGCACTTGGTCAGACTAAATACAGGTCCTCAGGTGTTGTTTAAGTATGACCCCCCCCATCATTCCTAGCTGTCATGCCTAGTACTTAGCGAAGTAGGGAGGTGCCGTTACAAAGAATCTGATGAGCTTCCATTGGCCCTCTTCCATCTTGCGACATGCCTTCAAGTCAGAACCAACTAAGAGCAGCCCTATAAGTGATATAACCAAGGAGTGGTTTTACCACTTCCAGACCCCCAGTGAACTTCCATGGCAGAGCGAGGATTCCAAGCCAGGCCTCCTGAGTCCCAATATGTTATGCCATCTACTACACCACACTGGGGGTCACTTCCACCCTGCACAGTATAATTGTTGTAGTTTATATAACAAGGACAGAGGAGCAGCAGTGGTGGCAGGGGCTGTCAAAGCAAGGCAGGGCTCCAGCTTTTGATTGTGAGAGGAAATAGCAAGGGAGAATGGGCAGGAGAGTCCATAATGTCATAGCATGTTGCCTACAGCATGTCCCTGACCTACCTACCTACCTTCCTTCCTCCTTCCTTCCTTCCTTCCTTCCTTCCTTCCTTCCTTCCTTCCTTCCTTCATTCATTCTTTCCTCGGCAAACTCTTTTCTTCTTTCCTTCCTTCCCTCCAAATCCCTTCCTTCCTCCCCCCTGCAAACTCCTTCCTTCCTTCCTTCACCCTCTACAAACTCCTTCCTTCCATGCTTGCTTGCTTCTTCCCCCTCTGCAAACTCCTTCCTTGCTTGCTTCTTCCCCCCCTGCAAACTCCTTCCTTCCTTCCTTCCTTGCTTCTTCCCCCTCTGCAAATTCCTTTCTTCCTTCCTCCTCTGTAAACACCTTCCTTCTTCCCCCCTCTGCAAACTCCTTCCTTCCTTCCTTCCTTCCTTCCTTCCTTCCTTCCTTCCTTCCTTGCCTTCAAACACCTTCCTGCCTCCATTGCTTACTTTTTTAAAATTCAAGATGTAGCAGAATATTAGGCATACCACTCACTAGAAGTAAGTTGCAACTTTTTTCCACATGAGGCCCATCTGTTTCTAAATTGCTGGCAGAAAAATAATGCAGATAAATACCTCAGACCATTTCTAGCCTATGCAGCTCTTAAAAGATGTAAGATCATGTTTGTGGTGGGGGCGGGGATACACACATTGGTAATTATTTTAATTGCCCTTTTGGCTACCATGGTATCCAAAGGGCTTCAAAGCAGCTTATTTTATTTCTCTGATGGAAAAAGTCTATCTCTATATATAAGAATCATATTTCCTTTGCCCTTACAGCTCCTCTACAGAACATGTGGTTTTGTTTTTTTAATCTTCTAGTTGGCTTAATTTGTACAGATGCTTCGGTGAAAGGACGAAATGAAATGGCATCGTATCGCAATCCAGAAAACAACAACAAAAGAGGGTTTTTTGCAATTTATTTTTACCCCGAAGGCCTCAAAAAGAAGTATTAGCAAGAGAATAATCCAGAGAGCTCCCAGCCTGCAAAGAAACCTGAACAGGACTGGACCTACAATCAGGTTAAAGCCTAGCATCATTTGGGGGTGTGTGTGTCTCATGAAATACAGAACTTTCCTGGGTTTGTATAAATGCCTGGTAACCATTGATTCCTGATGGGCATCTTCAGAGGGCAGGGAGCTCAGGGAACTAAGAGTTCTCTCTGCACTCTGGGGTACAGAGTGAGTGAGACTGGTTTTTTTTTAAGTTGTGGAAAAGTTGAAACGTGTCTTATGCAGGAAAATAGGTGTTAGCCATTGCATAAGACAAGTTTCCTCTTTCCCACAACTTTAAAAACTCCAGTCTCACTCGCTGCATACCGCAGAGTGCAGAGAGAACTCCTAGTTCCCTGAGCTCCTTGCCCTCTGAAGATGCCAGCCACAGAGTCTGGCAAAACGTCAGGAAGAAAAATTTCCAGAACACGGCCAAACAGCCCGAAAAACTCACAACAACTATTGAATCCTGACTGTGAAAGCCTTCAAGAATTCATGTATATAAATGGACATAGGCATCTTGGATGTAGTGGTTTTACAGAATACCTGTAAATAAACTGGCTGCATGTACTCTGGGCCTCAACTAAGTAACTACCTGGCATTTATTTTCATCTTGCCAAAAACTTTACAACTAAGAACTAATTCCTGGTAATTCCATCTTTTCCGATGCTTGAACTTTTGGTACAGCTCCGAGGAAGAGGGCGTTGCCCTCAAAATATTAGCAAGCAACTCTTTTGTTATGTTACTAGTAGCCTAAAGGTATCACCTAGTCTAGTTTTGTATTTGGTTTGTGTGATGGCTACAGGGCTCCCCAACTTGTTTTGCTTCAATAGGATGTACCTATAAGAAACACACGGACCGTCACTTCTATTTATTTTATCAAGCCTTCACATTTAAACGATAATGTGCCTTATGGCCAGCTTCTACATATCAAACAGAATTCTACAGGAAGGAACTCAGCCACCAATTTTTGGCCCAGAAGTTCCTGAACTACAACTCCCAGAAATCTCTTCCGGCTTCTGGGAGTTGTAGTCCAGGAACATCTGGGGACCCACAGGTTGAGAACCACTTGGCTAAATGTAGGGCAGAGTGACTTGAGCGGTCTCAACTATTTACGACGGGACTGAAGCAATCCAATAAGGGCAATACAATATTCCCCCTTGGCCCATAAGATCAAATGTATTATCCATAAACACTGGGGCTTTACTCAGGGTCTACCAGGCTTCCAAGTACATCTGGTTATTGGGTTCACTAGAACTAGGGGTATTAGGGATATTCTTATTTGATCTGATTATATGATAGAAAGACCTATGACACTAAACTTCTGGGGGCATTGTAGATGTGGATATTGTCAGGACCTTGCCCTAGCAATTGAGGAGTTCATACACCCTGGGGGCATATGTAGGATTAGGCTGAACCCTTTTAGTATATTCAACACAAAAAATGTTCTATATGTTGTATATGCAGTTACAGTGGATCCTTGTATAACAAATGGTTTGTATAACATAAAATCTGTACAACATAAAAAATTCCAGAGATAGGGGAAGTTTGCTTAATAGAATCACCTATGGGGCGAATCCGTACAACATAAAAATGGTTGCAATTAGGGTTTACTCTGTTTTCAATGCATTCCTATGAGAGATTTGTAGAAAGGAAAATTTGCTTAACATAATTTCATTTGGAATGAATTAATTCCTTTATACAAGGTGCCACTTGTATTTGCAGATGCCAGAAGGCATGTGTGGGGATGAGTTTAGGACCAGTCAAAGTTTGAATATTGGAACACAGCTCATGTATTAAAAACCGGATTATGGAGGTTCCTTTGGTGGTACTTTATATGGAAAGTAATCATTCTCATTATTTATTTATTTATTTATTTATTTATTTATTTATATACTGCCCATCTTCCGAAGGAACACCAGGCGGTTTACAACAATAACAATGACAATAATAAAAAACTAAATAATAGAAGAAGAAAAAGAGTAATAATAAAAACGTAAAGAAAAAAATCAAAACATCGTAATAAACTACAATAAAATTCACTGGCAAGAAGGCGGGACAAAAAACAAAACAAAACAAAACAAAACATTGATGTCACCGGTGGCCCTTCAGGGACTGTGTTCTGGGTCACCTGTGAGGTCTGTTTCTGCCTTGGGTCACACCAAGGACGGAGAGAATCGTTGTCCTGCAATACAGAAAAAGAGGCTTTCCCCGGAAGTGCCAGGAGCTGTCCATTCAGCACCAGGCCGCGGTCTCTACCCAAAAAGTGAGAGCGCTCTGCTGCTGGGGTTACGGAGCCTGTTCCTTCCTTCCTAAAGGGCAGCGCTGGGAGAAAAACCTAAAAAGAGCCAGGAGTAGGGCAAGAGCCGCAAGCCGGCCGCTGAGCCAAGAGGAGGGAGTCCTGGCGCTTTTCCAACAGCACCCCCCCACACACACACGTTACTGGCAAGAGGGTGAAACGCGAGGATGCTTCCCTCGCTGGACCGCGGAAGGATGGCTTTCTATAAAAGGCCAGGCACTTCTAACTCGGTGCCTTTCACAGACGGAGTTGATGAACAGTCGTCCACCCTGGCGCTGCAGCGGGATGGAAAGAGGTGCGCGTGGCAGGAGATGCCGCCTCTGGCATCGGCCCCCTGGGCAGAAGAGGACGGGCCGTGAGCCCAAGCGAGTTTACTCGTCTCCGAGCGAGTAAACACGCACAGGACCCGAGAAAAGAGATCGAAGCAAGGAGATCGACACCAGGCGGCCTGGAACAGATCAAGAAAGGGGGCGCGTGCCCAGATTGCAGCGTGAAAAAAGAGAGCCTGCGTTCAAGAGATTCGGTGCCCTGGTGGCCTCCCGGAAAGCAAGGTGGTCGTGTAAAACTGGAGGAGTGCTGCAAGGACCGGCTGGGGAGACGATCAAGTAAGGAACAACCTGCCAGTAGGTTGTAGGGAGCTTTGGGTGACACGAGGAGTTCCTGCATTGGGTTGGCAGGCAGGGGGAGAGAGACCTGCCGGTGCAAGAACCTGCGCGGGCAGGCCGGGTGCGTCTGAACGTCCAAACCCAGGCAGCAGGATAGAAGGCGACGTGGCCGCGGGGGTGGGAGGGGGGAGCCGGCGTTTTGGCAAATGCCATGAGGAGGAGCAGGTCCGGGAGGTCACCTGTGCAGAGTTCCCAGTAGTGGGAGGGAAAGTTGTGCTGTGTCTAGGCAACAGTTCCCATCGCGCGGGGGGGAATGTGGGGACGAGGCGGGGCGGGGTCTCACGGGGTTGGGATGGACCGCACGTCGGAAGGGAGTTGGTGGCATGAAGGAGAAGGAGGGGCTGCTTCCAGACAGCCCCACCAGCGAGGGGAACCATCGCCGCATCAACCGAGTCTCCGCCCGGAGTAACATGCCCGAGCTTTGGGAAAGAGGCGCCAGGACCAAGGCGCTGGGATCTTGCTTCCCCCTCGCCCCTTCGGACGGCCCAGACAAGTACTGTAAGTTCCTTGGTTGCCGCCTCGAGAAGGCAGGCAGGGAGGGGAAGGGGCTTCAGGGGCATTTCCCCGCCTCCGGTGAGGGGGGGTGGGGACGATGGACCGGCCCCAGGAGCTGTCCCTTCAGCACCACAGCTAGGAACAAACCCTCTCCAGACATAGGGTGGCTACTTGATTTCTCTCCTATGCCGTTTTTTTTTTAATACAAACTGCCCACCGCCACCACCATCATCCTTACCATCAGCATCCCCACCATCATCATCCCCATCGCCATCATTGTTCTTCCCATCATCTTCATCCTTGTCCTCCTTCCCATTGTCCGGATTCAAATGCTCCGACTGCCTGGTAAAAGCACCCTTCTGCCATTAAGGGTTCTCCAGCTCCTCATTCCACCTCCTTTGACCTGGCACCCCATGATGCTCTCAACTACTGATCCCCCCCATCCCCATTCAAAATAGCCATCTAGGGCGATGGGAGTTGTGGTCGGTCCAATCTGGAGCTTGGGTCCTTAGGATAAGACCATTCATTTCACCATGCTGCAGCTTTACTGCCACTAAAGGTTAAGATCCAACGTTGCCTTCCTGTTTCCCTAACTGATGACAGATTCTGTTTAAAAATAACTAAGAGAGACAAAAGTGTTTCTTTGGACTGACTTTCCTTGACTTTGCAGAAAAAAGGCTCCCTAGTTTGTGCTGCCTTGAAAATGCTAGTTTTCCAGATGGAGCAGGGATCTTTAATATTTTTAAGAACTGCCTTTCCTGTAGTCTGATGCGAGAAACACTTCTGTCTAGAGCCTGAAATAGGTTTGGTGATGTTTTCTCCGGGTCCAACCAAATGTACAGCCTAAATCTTCCTTGTTGTGCCAGTCCCACGTAGTGCCTCTGCACATTTCTCTTATGGAACTCGGTGTTTCAGAAGTGGCAGACACGTCTGCCTGTGCTAGCACATCAGGCAGGGACCAAATACAAATGCAAAAAAATAAAGAAGACAAAAACCGTTGTGGCCCCTGAAAGACTAACGGCTGTATTTTAAAGCGAGCTTTTGGGAACGTCTCCTTTTCCAGAATTGTGTCTCTTACTGTTTCCATTGCACTGGAACACCAAATAGGCATTAATACAGTTGAGGCTGTTACTTCTTTGTTTGTGATCCTTCTTGCCCATTATGCTCGGCAGCATCTAATTAAGGCAATTTCAGCATGAATACCTCCAAGCCGAGAGATATGCAAAATCCATAGAATTAATCTAGAAATGCCCACACAAAAGAAGACAACCTCTGCCTGGCATTTAAAAGCTAGGGAAACCAGCACCTCTGCATGGCTTGGCTTCCTTTGGGTACTGCATGGAATAGCCATGTTCTGTACATTATGTACTTTGCTTATTTCAAAAGTTTGACCTCCTGGTCTGAATAGGATGCAGCCAGGTGTCCTTTTATTTCAGGGGTGAGCTTCCCTGAGTTAAACAGTTCTTATTCCCAAGTAGATACAGGTATCTCTAGGGAAGCATGATGAGAGAATTGTGGGCTCCCTGTCTCTAACCCACAGCGCTTGGGTTTCTGGAGATTGCTTCTGCCATGCAGTACTTTTTATCTGGAGCATTCCCATAATTAATATTATGAATACATGTGCATTTTAAAAAAAACCACCCCTGCAATGCGAACACACTGCTCATTGCAGCCAGAACACATGCTTGGTTTGGGGAATGACAGCCACTTTTCCATCTTGCATTAGCAAAGTCTGGAGCATAGCGCAAATCCTTTACACAACAAATGAGGGGGTGAATGGAAGAATGAAATGTCATGTCCTTAAGCCGTGTAAGTTAAGCATGGGGTTTGAAAGTGCCCTTCTCTCAGGGAAGTCTGTGATGGAAAGAGTTTACAGATTTAAATCACATCCCAGCTCACAGTTGGCGTCTTTAAGGTCATCTGCAGTATTTCAGAGGGAAAGGTTGGTGAACCATGCTCATATCAGTTGGATTTGAAACCATTTGCGTTGGGCTGGATTGTGCTTTTAGCTAGCCGCGATCCTCCAGAGAGGTTATCTCTTGGCTGTTTGTTGAAGGTTCGGTTAAATTTCGTATCATCCTTCTCTCTCTCTCTCTCTCTCTCTCTCTCTCTCTCTCTCTCTCTGTGTGTGTGTGTGTGCCTGCTAGGATATGAGCAGTCAGTGAAGGAGATGGTGAGTGACAGGTGATGAGAAAGGGTGGGAATCCTTATATTCCCCCAGCATACAGCAGAGAGAAAACAGACAACAATTTGGGAGTGGGTTGGACCAGCAAAGTCACGTAGAGAAGATGTGTGGCTCTGACCCTGGCAACAGAGATCAAGAGGCCCTTTCTCCACCTTGGATGTCCAGTGGCCTCACCTTCAGAGTAGACCAAGTAGTGGAAGAAGGCTTAAGAGAGGTCCCCACCGATTCCTAGTTTCTTAAATCATCAAATCTAAGGGGGTGTATCTGAGACTTAAAAGGTGGGAAATCTCAGACCCACAAAGTTAAATTCTGCCCTGCAGGAGTTCCAACTTGGTTTTACAAGAGGGGACATTTTCCTTCCCCCATTGGTGGGGTCTGAACTTTTCTACCATAGGGTAGTGCAGATTGCACTAAGGAGGTAGTATAGAAATATAAAAAAATAAATATGTTTTTAAACTCCAAAACATTCAGATGAATATCCCTGAAATGTGGTCTTTCTCTCTCCGCACATAAGGGATATCTCCAAAACTGGATTTAGACCCCAAACTAAGAGAATTTCCTCTTTATCTGATCATGGGATTTCCTTTCCCAAGGGAAGCTGGCTTGGCCTAGCCCT
>JAHTLZ010000054.1:12203626-12223755 GCA_023846285.1 Phrynocephalus versicolor
AATAAATAAATAAATAAATAAATAAATAAATAAATAAATAAATAAATAAATAAATGTTTTAGCCTTTCCTCATAAGAGAGGTCCCCCCAGCCCAGTAATCATTTTTGTCGCAGTTTACACAGTAAGGGGCCCCGTGGGGACCTTCGGCGACAGGGTTCACCGGCTGCAGAGGAACTTTCACATTTAAATGATGCTATTGTGGATGTCAATCCAGATTGCAGGGCTAGTTTCACAGCTCATATATTGCAGCAGCTGCAGCAGCTAAACATCAAGTTCATCCTGACTTAGGGTCACCTTTGCCTAGGGAGAGGTGGTTTACTTTTCCCCTTCATCTGGAGGTGTCCTGGGACTTGTGCAGCTTGCCCAAGGCCACCCAGGCTGGCATTTCTCCCTGGAGACCCAGTGGGGGAACTGAACTTGCAACCTTGGACTCCCCAGCCAGAGACCTGCACCACTGAGCCATCCCGGCAGTGGAAAAGAAGGAGCACCCAGTTACTTTCCAGTGTTGGGGGATCTGAAGAGCCGTCTCCTGTTATTGAAAAAGCCCTTAAGCTATGTGTGAATGGCAAAGGGGAATAACATTTCATCCCCTTGATTCCCCCCAAGCATTGTCTCTGTGTGCAACCTCCGGCCTCCCGGCTGTTGCACAACTGCACCCATCATCCCCAATGGCCCTGACCTGGGACGACGTGAGCTGTGGTCCCGCACACAAGGCAATTGCTGCTGGTGGTTGGGATGGCTGCTCCCATACAATCTTCTTGCGTGTGGATCAAGTCACTCAGCCAGCGGCAAGGGCATCAGTAGCCAGGTTGATTGCGAGAAAATTATGTCCACTGCCTCGCTCCCCACGGGAGGTGAGAAGCATCTTTGCGCTGCTGCCCTTTCATGCAGGATTGGAAGAAAAGCTGAGCTTGGTTAAACAGAAAAAACAACAGCAAGAAATCCAATCATATTTGCAATGGTTTTCTCAATTTATCTATAAACTCAGTGATTTGCAGTAAGTGCCTCTTTTTCCTCCCCACTGTGAAAGCCTCCATTACTGAAAAAATGAGTTTTTGGTTCAAGCAATCTGTGCTTCCATTGTCGCTTTCTGCAGAATTTATGACTACCTCTGGTGACTCTGAGTGAGTACAGCTCACAAATCAAAGGAAGCCGTAACCATCAACTGTGCCTTTGAAATGCTTCTGCCTTGGGCGTTGTGGGCTTTCTTGGTGGTTATTCGACATACCCCACCCCACCCCATGCCACTCCATCTCTTCAGGCCTTCTGTGACATCAGAGCAACCTAGCCGATGACCACCGCAGGGATCGTGAGCTCTCTGCTAAAGCCTCCGAGCCCACCCCCTCACTCAATGTCCAGAGAAGCTCGGCCTGACAACGAGGCATGTTCTGCTCATCCGTGTTCATTCCATGGAGCAGTACATCTCACCGTTGCAACGTGGGCACGTGCCCAGCTGGCCTTATTTATCCTAGCAACACTTCTCAGAGGGAAAATGTCTGTGAAGATTCTCAATCATCCAGGTGAGTTTATCTGGAAGTTGATTCATAGCTACTGGACTTCTTTTTTGAGAGATAGAAACGTTTCGCTGTTCATCCAAACAGCTTCATCGGTCTGAATACAGCTGGTGCAATCCTGACTCTTCTCAGAGGGAAATCATCTGAAGAATACCACCTTACACCCGTGGTAGGCAGCCCCAGTAGAGAGCTGGATATGGTTACACCAAGACTTTTTTTGGAGGGCCTGTGTGTTGAAAAGAGTTGTCTTGCCAGAAAACTGGGGAAGGAACGTGAACAAGCTTGAACCGGGAAGGTTTGACTCATCCATCTCCTCTTAGGCCATTCAGAAGTACCAGGAGTTGAAATCCTTGCACTGGACACGTCACTCTTGCCCTAAAACCAGGACTCTCTTTCCCCCCCAAGAAACAAAAACAGACATTCCATTCCATCTGCTTTTGACTCACTAAATAAATGAGCAGAGAATATGGTAGCAACATGACTATCAAAGTGTCTGGGAACTCTATTTTCTCCCAAATGAAAGGAACTCAGTACACCAAATGAGATGAATTCAGATGGTCCAATAGGTCTTAACAACTCAACCACCTCCTTCTCTTCCTACGTAAGTCAACAGGGTCCTTTTCTTCCTTTCCTTAGTTTTTTCTCAACACCTGGAAATTGGTTCTTGGCCGTGAAATCAATAGGGTGACCTGAAGTGTTCTTATGAATCTTAACACAGAGGGAGATTGCTTCTCTGCAAGAGATCTCCATAAAGGCCGGAGGGCACTGAACCTAGACAGGCAGCAGCTGCACGTTGGCAGTGAGGATGAGAAGTCTTTGTCGAAGGCAAGAGGATGCTGATGGAATTTTCTCACCGGCTACAACTACGATCTGGTTGACTCTTGACCTGACAGCCCAGTGGGACTGAACGATTCCTTAATTTGCTTGGAGCCGTTGGGAAAACAATGGGAGGCGAGGAGAGCCAACCCTTTTATGTCTGTGAAGATCCTCAGTCATCCAGGTGAGTTTATCTGGAAGTTGAGTCATGGCTACTGTACCTCTTTTTCTTGAGAGATAGAAACGTTTCGCTGCTCATCCAAAGAATGATGAAGCTGTTTGGATGAGCAGTGAAACATTTCTATCTCTCAAGAAAAAGAAGTCCAGTAGCCATGACTCAACTTCCAGACAAACCCTTTTACGTTGCTGCTTGCAAACCAGGGGGCATTAGAAGACGGGGACGATGAGAATGCAGATGTTGTAGGATAAAGGGATCTGCTACGGGTTTTAGTCTGAATGTCCCAAGAGCCATCCAAAGTGCTGAACATTAGCTCCACAAAGACTTGCTGGGTAGCTCAGTGGTTTAGGTCTCGGAATGTGGACGCAGAGTCTGAGAGTTCAATTCCCCACTGTGCCTGGACTCAGTTATCAACTGGGTCCCTTCCAGTCCTGTGATTCTAAAATTCTAAAAACAACAGCTTCAGCACCTTTGCTAGCTCTTTTAATGTTTGGACTAAAAGTGTGAGCAGAATTTCTCAATGCCCAGAAAGCATAGATCAGCCAGCTCCCTGCATTTCCCTTTTAAGAAAGAATAAAAAGCAATTGTGCTCGTTGCCCTTTTAAATTCAGGTACTCACTCCCTTCTCAGCAGCTGCCTTAGGAAGCTCATTGGGACTTGCTCTTGTTGGAATGGGGGGGAGGGGAGGGGGAAGATTTTGTTTTTAATGAAAGTAACCAAACTGGTGCCCTTCTGTCCCACCAGCACCATTCACAGTGCTTTCCCACGCACACTATAATCCACTACAAAGTGCTTTCCAGAAATAGGGTCTTCACAGAGAACAGGAAATATCGCCGTCAATCTGGACAAGGTTGGGTGGGATTTCCTCCAAAAGGGTGTGGCATAGGGTGGCCCCCAGCTGCGCATCCTTTATTTAAGCACAGAACAGATCTGGGTGCGTATGTGACAGAGTAAACACATCCGTTACTGGGACCTGTACTCCTTTCTGAGCCTGGTCATTGTGCATTCTCACCACACGAGGGCAGGTTCACACAACCGATTCTCCACATGGAACTGAGGCTGCGAAAATCTGCATTAATACTGGGATATAAAAAGTAATATATGAATCACACCTATCATTCCATCCTAAGCAGAGGAAATGAACACCTCCACTGACCCTCCAACATGGCGCAGAATGCATTTGTGTTTGAGCTAGAAAAGATAAATAAAGGCTCTCCATCATAAATGCTGTGCTTTAGGGAGTTAAAAACCTACAAGGTTAAATAAATATTTTATTTCCCAAGAATAATGGGGGCAAGCAGGAAGAGGGAGGAAATTAGCGCATGTGTCTCAGCCAACGGAGTGTGATTAAGTGCAGTGATAATTGAATTAAACCTAATTCCATAACTTTCCAGCCATTTAGAATGTGTTTATATTGCACAGAACATTAAGTAGTTAGAACAATGGGGTGGGAGGAGACCAATTCAGATAGGAGCATATTCATTAGGCTGGTAGGGATGGCTGTATCTCTAAGCTTAGACCCAGAATCCTCCAATCCCTTGGTTACTCTGTTTTTCCTAGGGCCCAAAAGCTACAAAGTACAAAAGAGCCTGGTAGTTGGAAATTTATCAGGGGATAGAACACTGCAGCGATAAATCACCTGAATGGGTGGGTTGGATGGTTTATCTGAGCACAATCTTTATCCAAAACACCAAAAAGCAATAGCCGTCTGGCATCTTAAACTCTCTATAAAGATTTACTGCCGGCAAGGAAAGTCTGTAATTAGAGTCCAACTCATTAGAGGCAAGTGGATCAACAAATTCTCAGAGCTATTCCGAGATGCAGCTATTTTATAATAGCCCATAAAGTATTAGCTTGAGTTAGAAAAGGCTTTTGAAATTAGGTATTTTTTAGAAGAACAGGTAAATATGTCCCATTGGTGATATTTATTATATATATAGTTAGCTAAAATATGTCCTAAGTTGTTTAGCTAATTGAAGAATTAAACATCAAGATTGAATATACTGTTGAAATTAGACAGGCGTTATCTTTTGTATTAGAAAATAGATGTCAGTAAAGATAGATTTTTTGATTTTTTATTATTTTTTATTATTTTTTGGTGGGTGGTGTATTTTATGATGTTTATTTGATTATGTTATGTTGGGTTTGGAGTTGGGTAGTCACTTGGCGACGTGCTGTACACCGCCCAGAGTTCCCTATGGGAAATCAGGTGGTTAATAAGTACAAAAATAAATAAATATATAGATAGATACAGCTCACTAGATGCTCTGAGCACATCTGATCTTGCCTGATTTTGGAAGTTAAGCAGGGTCGGCCCTGGTTAGTATTTGGATGGGAGAACACTAGGGAATAGCAGGTGCTCGTAGGCGCCTGGAGTAGGAACTGGCAAACCAGTCCAGTATCCCTGCCAAGAAAACTCCATGGACATGGAGTCACAAAGAGTTCGCCATGACTGTAACGATGCAACACACACACACACACACACACACACACACACAAAGTTAGATAGAATATGGATTAGTTAATAAGGAAACTTGTGAAAGTATGTTCTTTTAAGTTGGGAAAGGAGATATGAATTATACTGGGCTGAAATGTTAGGGGAAATTGTGATTGAATCTGTACCATGACAGGAGACAAGCAACATATTTGTTTTCTTTTGTTTAGTGTAGAAAATTAATTAATTTTTTTAAAAAAAAATCCTCAGAGCTATTGTGCTGCAGTAGAGGTTACAGAGTTGGCCTTAAGTTGGGAGACCTTGCCTTTGAATTCCTCCTTGTTTCATCTTGGGCTGCTTTCACTCCCTCTGCTGGAGAACTTCATGGGTCTGTTGTGAGAATAAAGTGAGGAAGGGCGATTTTACACAACCTCTAAAATCCGGTGGCAACTTAAATTCGGACCAGAGATCGTGGGGGTTTGTCGCTCTTCCTGTGTTCCTACCCCTCCGCACTCCATTGTTTCTGTCTGCTGTGAGGGGACCGCCCCGTAGGAATTCCTGTCTCTTAAAGGGGCGGTGGGGACAAAAAAACAAACAGAAGGTGAGGGAGCCCAGCATTCACATCTTTACAATTCACATCGGAAGATTTTTTACCTCCTGGAGGCCAGGTACAGTACTTGAAAAGTGTGCTGGGATGGGCTTAGGTGGGCGTGGCTGTACTTAATTTTTTTTAAAGTCCGGAGCTGGTGGGAAAACATTTTTAAGCTCCCGGATCTGGGAGCCCTTTGCCTCGGATTTTAGGGGTCGTGTAAAAGTGCCCGAAGTCAAGTGCCGCACCTTCAGTTCCCTGGAGGAAGGGCACGATATGAAGGTAACAAACAACACATTCAGTTTATTCTGATATTCACATACATTGCTCTAATGCTCAAACCCAAAGTTTTTTCAAGGAGGGCCAGTTTTGGTGAGGTGAAAATGTGCGGGGGCTGACTATTCAGCCTGAAGGGGGGGGAAAGGGCGTGGCCCCTGCACATCTGCAACAGCCGCAAATGCTCCGGTTTTAAGGTGCCCAAGGGTCCAGCGGCTGTTGCACGGCCAGGGAATCAGCCCACATGCACCCAAGATGCACCACTGGTGGCATAAGCTGCCCTGCCTCGCAAGGAGGTGGGGAGGACTGCAGCAACAGAGCCAGGGGCAGGTAGGTAGGGCGGGTGGTCGAGGAGATGGACGGAGGCAGGGAGGGCAGGCAAACCATAAAACTGCAAGCTGAAATATACACCCGACACGGGGAGGGGCCAGCCAGCGGGGATGGGTGACAGGCTAAGCCAGCAGGGAGAAAAGGTTGAGGGCCTCTTGAAATTTTAAAATGGGCTGCATTTGGCCCCCAGGCCAGACTTTGGACATGCCTGCTCTAACATAAGGTGCTGTACGTGATTCTCCTGCCATTCACTAGTGGCCAGTGATGCAACACAAGGAATTGCTATATTTATAGAAATAGTGGTCATTAGACCAAAACAGCACAGACATTTGGTGCTGCTCAGCTTGTTAAAATATATATGTGCGAAGACCCAGATATAGACAGAGGGAAAAGAAAAAGGTGTAAATTTCATTTCTGGAAATTTGCTCAAGGACAGGTTGGGAGAAACAGAAACCGTAGTATTAGATGGTACCAGCAGAGATGTGCTGACAAGCTTCCACGGAGATGTAGGGCTATCATGTTCTTTTTTCAGGACAAAAAGTGATTTTCAAAGAGCCTTGTAGAGCACCTACAATAATGCATCTTGGGAGGGGCAGTAGGAAGGAAGCTAAGCCTAAGAACATCAATCTACATATCAACAAGTAATTGCCTAGAGCCAGGAAATGTTTACAGCTACTTGAATATCCATGTGCTCATAATGGATCCTTTTACTTGTTTCATGTACTGATACTTTGCTTTCATTGATTCTTCTTTGATCACCCAATCTTGCCTAGGTTGGGTGCTCCAACCCAGCCAAGAACTAGTAAATTTCCCTTCTTGGGGAAACCTTATCTTGGGATCACGCTGCAGGGCTGAAAAACCAGTTTTGGAAAGGAAAGGGTTCCTTGGAAAATATTACCCTTTTTATACAATAGTTCAGAAACAGCACCTTTTCCATGACAGATGGCAAGGGCCCAAGAATTTCAAGGGAAGATAAATTTAGAATAGATCACATCTTGATTAAATTGCTAATGCATGGTGTACAGTGCTACGTTGTATAAAGGAATTAATTTGTTCCAAATGAAATTATGCTAAGCAAATTTTCCTTTATACAAATTTCCCATAGGAATGCATTGAAAACAAAGTACAGTGGACCCTTGTGTAACAAACTGCTTGTATAACATAAAATTTGTACAACATAAAAATTCCGGAGATTGGGGGAATTTGCTTAACATAGTCGCCTATGGGGAGAATCTGTACAACATAAAAATGGGATCACTCCATTTTCAATGCATTCCTATGGGAATTTGTATAAAGGAAAATTTGCTTAACATAATTTCATTTGGAATGAATTATTCCTTTATACAAGGTACCACTGCAATCCCTAATCACGACCATTTTTTGCTGTACGAATTTGCCCCATAGACGATTCTGTTAAGCAAATTTCCCCTATCTCCGAAATTTTTATGTTGTACAGATTTTATGTTATACAAACCATTTGTTATATGAGAGTCCACTGTATTTGTGAAGCATCGATCACACGTCTTTTTTATATATATATTGGGTATTGACACCTCGTGGCACAGTGGTTAAATGCCTGTACTGCAGGTGAAACTGTGCTCACGACTTGGGGTTCAATCCCAGGTAGGAGGCTCAAGGTTCACTCAGCCTTCCATCCTTCCGAGGTCGGTAAAATGAGTACCCAGCTTTCTGGGGAGGCAATGTGTAGCCTGCACACTGTAATTAAAAATTATAAACCGCCCAAAGACTACTTAAAGTGGTATGGGGCGGTATATAAGCAGAACACTTCCCTCCTTCCCTCTCTCTCTCACATACAGTAGTACCTCTACTTACAAGTTTAATCCATTCCAAATGCATGCTCATAAGTCGAACAACTCGTAACTAGAGCAGACATATCTAAAAACATAAAATATATAAATAAATAATCGGCGACCCTTTCAGGAAATCTGTTGATCCTTTCCCAGCTTACAGCACGGACAGGACATCGGAGTCCCTAGACTAGCACGAGGAAAGTGGTCACATAGAGCACGTCAATAGAACCAGCGCTCCTGCAAGAAGTAAAAGACCTTTGTTTGTCTGAACAGGAGCATTCCTTGGATAAATTAAGTTGCAAATGAGATCGCTTTTCCTGTTTGACATGCTACAGATACCAGGGCAAAGGACACAGGAGGGAAGGAGCTTTAATCCCTGAAATATGCCCCTGGCGTTTGGACGTGGGTTAAAAAATTGCCTGGGCTGCAACCCTTGGGGACTCTGGCCTTGCAGTAACCGCCAAGTGCTGTCCCTAAAATACATCCTCTTCGAACTTGTTTTTCCCAGCCTTGCTGTTCTCATCCGTCAGTGACAGCTTGGCGTCTGAGCTCCCCTCCCTGTTTGCATCAGGCCGGGCTTGGCAGGCCCTGGGCTGTCTCCCGAGCCCCTCCTGTTTTTCCAGGCTGAGTGACATCCAAGCAAAACACAATCTATTCCAGGCAGAATTTCTTCCATTTGCTTTGCATTCCTGCAGAGGCAGGCAAACAAGGCATTAAACCTGGCATTTCCACTGCAATAAATCTTTCTCTCTCTCTCTCTCGTTCTTTTTTCATTTCTTTCCTTTTCCCTTTTTGAAGCAATGTGGGAATCCGTGAGCTCTCGTCAGCCTCAACAAAACAGAACAAAAAGAAAACATTACTGAGCATGGGTTCTGTGCAGGTTTGGCATGGATGGGAGAACTGTTTTTTTTTAACTGGAATGAAGGCGATCAATAGCTTTCTTTTTCTTTACTGTCAATGCTCGCCTATTTCACTTCCAGAAAGTGAATGCGTCCAAAGGATGAGAAACTCAAGGATAAGATTTTTTCTTCTCTCCTAGAATTTGGGGAGGGGACAGTTATTTTTTCAGGTGTTCTAATGGGTACAACATTTCTGGCCCTCCAGATGTCATTAAGACTCCAACTCATAAGAACATAAGAAGAGCCCTGCTGGATCAGGCCAAAGGCCCATCTAGTCCAGCTTCCTGTATCTCACAGTGGCCCCACCAGATGCATCTGGGACCGCACAAGACTAGATCTCTGTCTCCTGATACCACTCCCCTGCATCTGGCCCTTGAAGTACCCCGGTTTTAAGCCTGGAGGTTACAAATCTCCATCATGGTTTGTAACCTGTGATGGACTTTTCCTCCAGGAATCTGTCCAGTCCCCTTTGGAAGGCATCCAGGACAGATGCCATCACCACCTCCTGTGGCAGGAAGTCCCACAGACTAAAAACACACCAGGTTAAAAAAAAAAAAGAAATCTTTTGTCTGTTTTCACTTTCCCAGCCCTCAATTTGAGTGGATGTCCCTTAGTTCTGGTATTTTGTGAGAGGGAGAAGTGCGTCCCTCTATCCACTTTACTCATGCCCTGCATTATTTTGTACTCAGGTGCCTTTTCCCCAGACTCCTTGCAGCCTGCATAGTTGAGGACAGTGCTTCCCAACCTCGCGTCTCTCGATGTCCTTAAACTAACTACACCTCCCAGCAGTCTTCGCCAGCATAGCTAATGGTGAGGGCTTCAGGTAGTTTTAGTCCATGGGCATCTGGGGACCCCAGGTTGGGAACCAGTGGCTGATGGCCACTCAGGATGCCACCCTTCTATTTCAGAAGATACCTACCCCCCCAAAAAAGCACTCACACACTGGCTTTATACCCCCCCCACCTCCTGCACTGCATTTCACTGCATGCAGCTGCAAATGGTGGACCCAGCCAGAAAAGCCACATTCAGGAAGCGGGTGAGTCTGGGTTCATTCTCACAGTTGCACCACCCGATTTCACTCTACTTGTCAGTTGCAGCGCTCAATAAACGGAAGCCAAATGACCGCACGAACTCCTTGAGACGAGAAACCCAGGCGTTTTGCAACGCTCTGTGGCCAAACGAAAAATGCCTCTGTCACAAGGTAGCTCTGAAGACCCATTCGGCCCATGCAAGGCAGACAGTAGCCGGGCACGTGTAAGTCAACCCTTGTGATTCTGGACTGCCTTCAGAGCCAAGGGTCCCGTTCTCTGTCCAACCGCTTGAATCCTCTGGGTGCTCTCCAGATGAGGGCCAGGACAGCTACGTACACCCCGAAACAAGAACTGCGGGATGAATCAGTAGCTTCAGTACCTGGCTGCAGGTTGGAAGACTGATTCCCCACCTTGCCCTCTTAACTGGAACCTGGACTCAGTGATACATAGGGTCCCTTCCAACTTTGGAGATTGATGCTGCTGGATAGCTCGGGGCTTTAGGCATTTGCCTACGGATCCAGAGGTTGTGAGTTTGATTCCCCCAGTGTGACTCCCGAACAGGGCCTGTCGTCAATGATCCAGAGTCACTTCCAGCTCTGCAGAATGATGATGATGATGGTGGTGGTGGTGGTGGTGGTGGTGATGATGATGATGATGATGATGATGATTCAAACGCAGGCATCCTGAGTCTCCTTCTCTCATTAACCTGTGTTGGCCTACGGCGGCTCTTAAGAGCCCTGGGCAATTATTGCAAAACTGAGGAGTTAACAATTAATTATGATAAATCCAAAGTTTCCGTGTTTACCAGGAAGCGGATCATACCTAAATGGCAAATAAATGACCACCCAATTGAGCAACTTAAATCTTATAAATATTGGGGTGTGATTTTTTTCAGTCCTTAGGATCCTGGAAGGTTCGATCATCGCATGCCATTGCAAATGCTAAGAGAAGCATAAAGTCACTTATATATTTTTTTTTCTTCGCTAAAGGAGGCCAGCATATACCATCAGCCATACAGGTCTTTAATGCTACGGTGCTAACGCACATGTTATATGGTGCACAATGGTGTGGGTACAGAAATTTTACTGTAGTCACTCTTATCCCTTGCACCACATTGGCTCTGGCTTAGGCTTCAAAAGGGTAAGCTAAGATGGACAGAGAACCTGGAGCAAAGGCGGGCAAAGGGCTACCCTTTGGTGTTTCGTGCCCTCTTTCCAGCCACAACCCTGAGATAGCACATGCCTCTCCCCATTAATTTGCACTGTCAAATGCCAGAAGTAACCTACAGATTCCTCCCCCCAAAGTGTCTTCTTCCTGGCCTAATACAAGTTTAGGAGGAACTGAAAACATGGGCTGCGAAAAGTGAGGGTGGGGAAAACAGGAAGGCAGGAGTAATATTTAGGGTTGCTCCACAGGGTCAAGTCACTTTTCAAGTCATGTAGGATATTCTAGAAGTGGATTACCACAGTTGTCCTCCAGTGGGTTTCTAGGGATTTGAACCCAGGTCGTCTGGGTCCGACTGGATCCCCCACCCTGCCCTTATTCCACACGATAATGAAGTTTGGCTCGCCTATGGTTGGGAGGCCGCCAGGGATTACTGGAGACCTGCAGGGGGGTTTCAGTCCGGTTCCTGCCCACCAACCCTGAAAAAGCGACAGCTGCCAGTCAGAGCTGGCTGAGTGGGGCTCAGGAGACCAACTGGGAGACACCGAAGGCAGCTTCTGAGCTTGCCATGTGCCAGCCTAAGTGCACGCATCATCCGGACTTTGTGGACCTGCCCATCCCTGCCCTTTAAGCGCCAATAGTGCCCCTGAAGTGTGTTACGGAAACCCTACTGATATCCCTTCTGCCTGGAATTACAGATGGAAAAAATATATCAAAATGGAATGGAATATGTTGTAATCAGATCACTGCAATAGCATAAAAGGCAGCAGCTATTGTCAAAATAATGGGAACACTGTAAACATGCCACTTGAGCGCTCCCCTTACCCAAATACCTGTTTCCCTCTAGTTACCCCGTTTTTAAAAATAAAAATAAAAACAGAAATCCCTTCGGTCTGGAAGCAGCATCCTAGTATGGACCTTTGGACAGGAGAGACTGAACACCTGAGAAGGAAGAGTGGAATTCCCCTGGGAATAGATGCAGAAACCCCTCCTTCCATGAATTACAACATCATTAGTAGACTATATTGTGAATGATAAGAGGGCCCTGTTGAATTCATATTGGCCCCTCACTCTTCGGCAACCCTAAATACGTGTATTGATCCAATGCTTCCCATTTTCTCCTCTTCTTCATTCATTATGTCTTCCGTGTTTGAATTCAACCCCATGTTTTGATTCCCAACTTCCCTCTCTTCCCCAGTCAAAACCAATGAGAATGTAGACAAAGGTACAGGAGAGGGATCCAGCCTGTGGCAGGGCCATAGGTTCCATGGGGCAGGTGGGCTCACCACCCCAAATTCAGCGGCTGTGGACAAGGTGCAACTACACACCCTACCACAAACCTGGAGTGAAGGAGCCATCTTGAAGCGTTACTGTTTGCACCTCTCTGAAATGCAGCAACGTCAACAGAACTCCCACCTGGGGAAACAGCAATGGCAACACTCTCTTGCGTAGCTCTGCCAGCGCAATAGAAGTAACACCTCTTTGCCACTAATGAAAGAGTCTCTGCTTCAGTTGTTGGTTGGCCTGCAATTTTGTCTCCTTAGGCGTGACTCACATGCTACCCGAAACCAAAGCAGGGACCCTTTAATTGGCAGCAAATTCTCACTGGCAGTGACATCCCTCCTGAGGCGCAGGAGGACAATGGTGCTAAGATACCAGCCCCTCACAATAACCGCACAGAAGCAACGAAATTGCTGCGAACCTTTTTTTTTTACTGTTCCTTTTCCAAAACAGAATTTTCTATTAAATAGTTTAATATATTAATTCCTCTTTCTTTTCTTTCACTTTTTTATATATATATAAAGCCCCAGCCTAATTTTTTTTTTAAAAAAAATTCAACAGAACAGAGCTGGGGGATTGGACCAACTCAAATCCTAATGGAAAATCAAAGAAGGTACACCATCGAACGTAAGGAAACAACCTGAGGAGAAGAGGGGGAAACCCAAACAACCATGTGTAAAATGCCGTAGAAAAAGGTCCAGTCAAATAGGCTTTCAGAGGGATGCTTTGGGCAGTTGGGGGGCAGGGCGAGAACCAACCAGACAAGGGTGTTAATTCCACCCCTCTGAGCTCAGTTTTTAAGTAAGTGTTCTGGCTTGGGATACCCAAAAAGGACAAAATCAGCCTCGTACAGCTTGTACAGCTGCCGGCGCCAGGCCACCGGGATGCTGGCGAACCAGTCCTCCTCCCAACTGCTGGCAGTCCTGTTCCGATAGCTGGGAGGGAAGCGCAGGTGGTCCACCTTGAGAAGCTGGAGCAGGTGAGCAGCATCTTCATCCAGGCTCTCCAGCTTCCCAACGAAATCGTACTCGATCTGGCATGGGTGGCACATCCGGTACACCTGCCGCCAGTGCTCATTGAATGGAGCCAGCTTCTCTGTCCGGGGATCCAGCAGGTACCGGATGAAATCGGAAAAGGTGACCCGGAGGCCCGCCTCGAAGGCGGCGCTGACCGACGTCGGGACGCTGGTGTGGTTGGAGTAGAGCTTCAGCATCGGCACGGCGAACCGCCGGTAGAACTCGTCGTTCTCCAGCTCGAACTTGCTGCGGAAGGCCGAGATGAGCCGGACAAAGGGGTCGCGGACGAAGAGGAACTTGGTGTACTTCTTCAGCTTGATCTTCATGAGATGCCGGGAGAACTTGCCGTAGCGGCGCCAGAACTTGTTAAACGTGAAGTGGGAGCTGGTGTTGTGGACATGCTCGCGGGGGATGTCCAGAGGGTCGGCGTAAGGGACCCCTTGCTCCATCAGGCTCTCGCTCAGCACAATCATCACCCGCTTCCAATTGGTGCAGGCCACTTTGGGGACGTAGCAGTAGATGATGCCGTGGCGGTCGTCCACGATGAGGTGGTTCAGCTCGTAGTTGGGGATGTCATCGAACGAGCGGTCCTTGGTCGGGAAGGTGAAGTTGTAGTCGGCGCAGAGCTCCCGCAGCGTCCTCCGCCTCTCAGCCTGCAACTTCTCCCGGTCCAGGGTGTCAGCGGTGTCGCGGGTGGACCAGTCGTAACCCCGGATGTTCTCCTCCAGGTGGCGGGCGAGTGGCCGGCTGGAAGGGCGCAGAGGCGGCTGCTCTGTTTTCCGGGCGGGATCAAGGCCGTGCGGAGAGTCGAGCAGCTTTTCCACGAAATCGTCTGCGTCGGAGAAGGATCCCCGGCTGCCCTCCTTGGCGATGGTGGGGAGCACCCCGTGAGGCCTGGAGAGGGTGGTGTGCAGGTAGAAGTGGGCGGTGCCGACGTTGTCCCAATACACAATGATCAGCAGGATCATGAAGAGGGAGCCCACCACGACCGACAGGCGGAACAGCCGGGCTTTGGTCATCTTGGCCAGCAAAGCCATGCGGTCTCAGGGGCTGAGCTCACGGCCAGTGGAACGTCGGAAGGCCAGCATGGCATCGGGTGGACGGTCAAGGAGCCTGCAAGGGCAGGAAACACAGAGCGGAAGTCAAAACTAGTTTCCCACGCACAGCATCACCAGGAAGAGGGAACACATGCAGGATCTAAACCCAAGATTGTGGTCAAGGTTCCCCCTGACAGTTAAGTCCAGTTACCTTTCTGACTCAAGGGGCCAGAGCTCATCTCTGTTAGCCAAAGAGACGGTGTTTGTCCCTAGATGTATTTCCACGGTCATGGGGCCAACATAACATAAGAACATTAGAACAGCCATGCTGGATCAGGCCGAAGGCCCATCTAGTCCAGCTTCCTGTATCTCACAGTGGCCCCACCAGATGCATTTGGGAGCGCATGAAACTAGATATCTGTCTCCTGATAGCACTCCCCTGCATCTGGCCCTTGAAGTACCCTGGTTTTAATCCAGAAGATGACACATCTCCATCATGGTCTGTCACCTGGGATGGACTTTTCCTCCAGGAATCTGTCCAATCCCCTTTTGAAGGCATCCAGGCCAGATGCCATCACCACATCCTGTGGCAGGGAGTTCTACAGACTAACAACATGAATAAACATGCAAGCTCACGGAACGCCATGGCCTCCCCACCAAAGTGGGACCTATTTATCTGTTTGTTTTTTTAACAAGCTTCCAAAGGGCTCAGTTACCAGGAGATGGGAAAAACAATGGGAGCTCACCCTATCATGCAGATTCGAACCGCCAAACTTTGGATCAACAAGCCCAGCAGCTCAGCGGTTTAACTCCTGGCCCTTATGGATCAAAACGTGGTCACCTCAAATGGTAGTAAGGCAAAAAAATATTAACTGAATAGAGAGTGTCACCTAGCAGTTAAGTATTGTCCCAAGATTTGGAATATCCCTACTACTTGAGGTATGAACACACTGGATTACCTTGGGTCAACACTGCTATCCATTAGACTCTACAGGGGGAGCTTCACTACTCATCCGAAGCACATGGAACGAAAGGTGCAGAAGAGAGTGACTAAAATGATTACTGGGCTGGGGCACCTCCCTGATGAGGAAAGGCTAAAACATTTGGGGCTCTTTAGTCTGGAAACAAGGTGCCTGAGGGGGGATATGATTGAGACGTACAAAATAATGCAGGGCATGAGTAAAGTGGATAGAGGGAAGTTCTTCTCCCTCTCACAAAATACCAGAACTAGGGGAAATACACTCAAATTGAGGGCTGGGAGAGTAAGAACAGACAAAAGAAAATATTTTTTCACCCAGCGCGTTGTTAGTCTGTGGAACTCCCTGCCACAGGATGTGGTGATGGCATCTGGCCTGGATGCCTCCAAAAGGGGATTGGACAGATTCCTGGAGGAAAAGTCCATCACAGGTTACAAACCATGATGGAGATGTGTAATTCCCTAGGCTTAAAACCAGGGTATTTCAAGGGCCAGATGCAGGGGAATGGCATCAGGAGACAGATATCTAGTCTTGTGCGCTCCCAAACGCATCTGGTGGGACTAGATGGGCCGTTGGCCTGATCCAGCAGGGCTCTTCTTATGTTCTTATGTTCTTATGTTGAAGCCAACCTAGGAAAACACCTCTTTCGCCCTCTGCTTTCTCCTCGGTCCCACTTGGTCTCATTCTGCAACCGTCCCCAGTGGGGGAAACACAGACCAACTGCAAAAGCAGAGAAGGACATCCCCCCCCCACAAGGCCGAATCAATACATCTGTCCCCGTCTTCCACTTTTTTTGTTCACGAGAAAGGCAAGAGGTCCGTTTCCAGCGACAGCTTCGAATGCAGAGCTGTGGAGTTTAAAACGAAGACCACCCCGGGAGTAGCAAGGTCTCCGACACAGACAACCTGCTCCCCAAAGGCTGGGGGTTCTCTTTTGCAACTGAACATGACTCAGAGGAGGGCGTTAGGAAAACAAGGGCCCTCGCAAGGAGGAGTCCACAGTTATGAAAAGAACTTTTTCCCGCTGGTTTACGCCTTCTCTCCTCTTGCCAGCTTGATCTCCACCGCCTCCCTCCGGGAAGGAAGCAGGACATGTGAGCATCAGCCGTTCCCAAAACAGCCATGCCAAGACGAAAAGGTCACTGAAGAGCCATGTGGCCAATTTAGATGAATAACCAGGGGTTCTTATCATTCGGCATTTCCCCTCCGTGCAGGCTCTGCCTCTACCGCTACCTGTTTTTCCCCTTGCGTGGGGCCAATGCCATCATAGGTGTCGATATGGAATGCCCGACTAGCTCCTTACTTTTACTCCCAGGATGATACGCTGGAAAGCTCTCTTTGCCCACCTTGGCAGCTAAAGGGTACAGCAGAATATTTAAGCAGACAGACCCACGTACAGTGGCACCTTGTATCAAGGAATAGATTCGTTCCAAATGAAATTCTGTTAAGCAAATTTTCCTTTGTACCAATTTCCCATAGTGATGCACTGAAAATGGATTAATCCCTAATTGCAACTGTTGTGTACCCGTTGCCCCCCCCCCCCCTTGTACGGATTTGCCCCACAGGAAATGTTTTCCTTTATTCGATTTTCTGTTAAACAAACTGCTTGTCATATGAGGGTCCACTGTATAAGCTCTTCCTATTTCACTTATGGGAGACTTCACACACACACACCACTGATCAGTGGACCTTGCTTCTCTTCCCACCTTTTGCTGTTCATTTATTCATAATAACTGAGCACTGTGGCATGGCAGGTAAACAGCAGTACCGCAGTTTACCAGCTGGTTTAACTCCAGGTAGCTAATTTAAGGTTCACTCAGCCTGCAATCCTTTTCAAGGTGATTAAACTGAGTACCCAGCTTACTAGGGGTGCCGGCAATGTGCAGCCTGCATAATGACATTGTAAACCAGCCAGAGAGTGCTTGGAGCAGTATATAAGCAGCAGGAGGCACAGTGTGGAATCAAACCTCAGTCTCTGCAGCCAGAGACCTAACTCAATGAGATAATCAGCCAGTAATTTCTGAGATACAGTAGGAACCCCATATCCACTGATTCATTATCCACTGATTCATTTATCCATGGTTGGCAAAGGAAAAAAGCATTCACAAAGCAAGCTGTTGTCACAAACAGCATCTGTAAAGCAAGCTACTGTCACAAACAGCAGCCATAAAGCAAGCTACTGTCTCAAAACAGCAGTCATAAAGCAAGCTACTGTCAGGAAACAGCAGTTTGGGGTGGGGGGGGGTGGGCAGGCGTTCTCTCTTATCCACGGTTTTCATTATCCACAGGAAGGCCTGGAACCAATCCCCAGAGGATACCGGGGTCGTACTGTACATTTATATCCACTGACAGGTCAAAGCTGGAACCTTTCTTCCAATGCCCTCAAGGCACTGCACATGGCCTTCTCTCCCAAATCCGTTTAACCCTCCACAGCAACCCTGTAAGGTAGTTTAACTTTAAGGTTGTTTTTTTTTTTTTTGCACTAAACAGGAGAACAAGCCAACATACACGGTACATCTGATGAAGAGTGTTTTAAAGGTAGCATCTTCAAAAATTTTACATCACTTTTATATATACAGTGTGTGTGTGTGTGTGTGTGTGTGTGTGTGTGTATATATATATATATATATAATTGTATTGAGGGAGGAGCCTGTGGTGGGTGACTGTCTGTCCCTGGGAAGATCTCCTGAGAGGCGCTGCTTCCTAAGGGATTTTGTGGGTTTGAAATAACCCGAATCTGCCCTCACGAGAGAGGTTGCGGATCCCAAAAGGGGTCTCTTTGAGAGCCCCTAACTCCAGGATTCTGCATACTCTTTTGGCAAAGTCCCTGCGGAGCCAGAGAGAAAGGGGGTTCATCCGAAGCAAGCAGAGGGAGAGAACACAGAAAGATCTAGAGACTGAAGAAGGGCAAATGAGGAAGCATTCTTTTTCTTCTTTTTCCCTTCGAACTATGGGCTGGAAAGGATATTAATTAAACTGATCTAAACAGAGAGATTGGGGTGAAGAGCGGAACCGAAAAACCAGGTGTACCCCTCCCATTGACCTAAGGGGAACACGCTAAATCTAACACACTGCTTCCACACACGCTAAGTACAAGATGGACTGAGTCATGTGTTTTGAGGCTTTGTCTCCAGATACAAGATAAATTCATCACTGATCCTGGAACACAAATCTGTAAACAGAGAGAGCAAAGCAAAAGGATTTTCTCTCTCTTTTTTGGCACCAGGACTAGCCACAAAAACCACATCCAGCTGGTGGAAGAGGTACGCTGGGTGTGTGTGTCAGCGTGTTGTTGCAGACAAGACAAACCCTTTTGTGTTTCATTAACCAAAGCCGTGGGGTGTGTTGTTCACCTCGCCAAGTTGTCATTTCAATGCAGAAGGAAATGCTGGCACATGCCCCATCTGCAAGAACTACGCCAGTCCTCCAGCTGTTTTGCACTCAATTCCCCCTAGGGCTGAGGGACAGGATTATAAAAGCCCGAATCTGAAGTATCAGGAGGGTAGCAATTTTCTCAAGATACTCAGTGTGCAGCAGTGGACAGAGTGATGGATTGAAGTGATGATCGAAGTTTATAAAATCATACACGGTGTGGACAAAGTAGATAAGGAATGTCTGTTTTCCCTATTGCACAACACTAGAACTAGGGGGCACTCCATGAAACTTTTGGCTGCTAATCTCAAGCATATAAGAGAAAGTACTTTTTCACCCAGAGGATCACTGGTCTGTGGAACTCCCTGCCAGAAGAAGTGGTGACAGCTGTCAGCCTTGACAGCTTTAAGAAAGGATTGGACAAGTTCATGGGGAACAAGGGTATCCATGGCTATCATGATGGATGCCTAAGGACAACCTCCGGGTTGGAGAGATAGGAAGGATATCTCTCAATGCCATCTCCAGGGAATTGTAAGCAGGTGAAGACATCTGCTTGGGAATACCCTGAAGCAAATGGTGAGCTGCTGTGTGAGACAGAATGCTGGACTAGATGGGCTGTGGCCTGGTCCAGCAAGGCTGTTCTTATATTCTTATGATTACCGCTCCGGAAGCCTGGTTTCTTATCCCTGCTTGGCCAATGGAAACCCACAAGTAAACCCTGTTCCTTAACTATTGCACTTACCTTAGGAGCTTTATTATGGCTGCCAACTTGAAGGAACAGACCACACACAAAACAATTCTTTAACGGTCTCTCTGCCTTGGAAGCCCTCTTGAAGTGGCTAGAAGTCAGCCCCAACTCGATGACACACAACATGTGCAAGAGAGTACGAAGCTTCCAGATAGCCAGAAAGCTCAGGGAGTTAGGTCTCTGGCTGCAAAGTCAGAGTTCAGGAGTTCAATTCCCCCACTGCGCCTCATGAGAGAAGAACCAACAATTATTGTGATTACCAAATTGTCAAGCCCTAATTCCAAGGATGCAATGTGATACACCAAATAAGTCACAGGCATCTATAGCAGGACATGGTTTCCTTTCTCAGCCTACGCATAGCTTTGAACCATGTGTACATTTCAGCATTCTGAGAACACTGGACTTCTCTTTCCAAGAGTTACACTTCTACCTTATGGTAGCAAAGAGAGACTTGAACCCATGTGGATGGTGTCTGGGAAACTCTTGTGGGCAGGGAAGGTGTGGGAGAACCAAGGAGAACTCGTCATGGATCAAGAGAAGTATAATACACTGACTGTGTACATGGAGTGCCCACCTATGTGTGACTTGACTCAAGAAGAAGAAGAAGAAGAAGAAGAAGAAGAAGAAGAAGAAGAAGAAGAAGAAGAAGAAGAAGAA